>RCUC01139237.1:0-46296 GCA_003697995.1 Taxidea taxus jeffersonii | reverse complement strand
TTGAGCTCTTTTAAATAGAAACAGCACAATCTAGTCAGGAGAATTGACTTCAAATCCAAGAGCCAAGCAGCTTGAAGACTCTCCATATTTACCTTCTGTAAAAATATGGTTTCTGAGGATTTTCTCCAACTTACCACACCATTTTGAATGCAGATTGCCTTTAATAAATGAAATAGATAAAAATCATGGCATAACCAGATTTTTTTTTCACATGCTGTCTTATCATTAACAGAAATGAAATGTATGCAGTTTAAAGTCATTAAATCATTTGCATGAAGTAGTTTAATTTTCATAAAAGAAGACCATTGTATAACCACAGGAAAGGATCTATTGACACACTACCTTTAGTTCAGAGTAAGTTTAATTCTAAAGGTCACATTCTTTAAATATTTCCTACAAATTAAATGCAGACTTTTATGAACCAAAGCAAACTAATAGATCCTCTGATGTGAGCAAAAATAGTCTGTAAACTGAGATTTAACCAAAGGGTGTGTGCTGTATATACCTATAAATACAGACTAGAGAATATGAACTTCAAAATCAAATAAACTCACTGTGACTGGAAAAAAAAAAAACTTGCATGAAGAATTACACAGGGACATTTTAGATGTTCTTAAACACTGAGGTACTTTTGCCTAGAGGGTTAGCCACAAATATTTTCCATTTGGCCACAAAACTGTGTGTGTGTGTGTGTGTGTGTGTGTGCATGTGTGCATACACACGCATCTTGAAATAGTGAATCAGAAGAAAAAGACAAGTAATTATCTAATAAAAGTAGTGAATCTATTTCCCTTTCAAAATAGCTAAAACAAAAATTACAAAATCTCTAAAAGATACCTTATTACTGTCCCTATTTCATAAGTGGCAATGAAGCATGACAGAGGAAAGGCATGATGAAGATCACGTAGCCTATTAGTGCTACAAAGGGAATTGAATTCAGGTCACCTAACCGCAAGCCCAAGATTTTATCCTTACACTAACACTTGTACATGATGAAAAATGCAATAAGAGAAAGCCCCAAAGCTCACTGAACTAAAGTCAACAGCTGTTCTCCAGTCATTAGTTTAATGAGAAAATGTTACATTTCATGGGAAGTCTGTTTTCAGATTTCATATAGCATTTCCAAAAATCTGGCCTTCAGGTTCCATCCTTTCTGGCTCTGCAGGGTGAAATCGCTTGGTCCCGAGCCTGCCAGAAAGTGAGTCTGCCCCAGTGCCCTCCTGGCCTCTGCTTCTACCTGGGCCTGGATCAGCTCCCCTGGAGAATCAGCAGGATTCCCACACCAGCACACGAGCAACCAACCGGTGACTTGTGAGCCTAATTTTATGCATGACTTCTGAAAATTAAATGTAGATGTTACAGATATTCTTTGAAATGAATCAACCTGTGGCCTTCCAAAAAATTCAGAGGATATAAACTGGCAGATGTGTACAAGTGGGAAACCATGCCTTATACAGATCTTAGGTATAGTCCAAGGGATTAGATTCGGTGAGATAGCTAGTCTCCAGTCTCTCAGGTTCCTAGCAAGGGGGAAAATTGTCTGAGGATTCAAAAAAAAAAAAAAAAGACCTCTCAGTGAAGTATAATGATGTGGCCATAGAAGACCAAAGTGAACATTTCTACATTTCTATTCACATCTTTTTCACATATTGCCACTTGTTTTGATCTTTCTCTTTGCTAAGTTGAACAGTACTTCATCAGGTTATCACAGTTTTTATCACATATGTAATAATTCAGCCATTCCTTCTAGAAATATATTAAAAAAAAAAAAACATGTACAGACATCACTCCACTAGGAACTACAGTCCACTAGAGGCATTGATGGATGTATGGTTTCTCATTTTTTAACGTAGTGTGATATTTCGTTGGGAAGTTTTAAACTAACTTATTACTAATGTTACCATTTTTCGGTATATCTCAATGTTTCCATAAGATAAATCTCTAATGTTTAAACCAAAAATTAGATTATAATTTTTCCTTACCATTTCAAAATTCAGAGTGCTGCCTCTCTTCCCAGGAACCACGCATCCAGTTAACTCTTGAAAATCACATTTTTCAGTACCAAATAAATGGTTTCTTTTTAGGCAAACTACACATCTAGGTAGAAATCATTATATTATTTACTGTTGAACACTTACCCTGTAATCTTTCTCAGCATGGAACTTGAATAGATAAAAATGACAAAGGGAGAATTTGACCCACTATTTGGTAACCTGGATTTTGAATAGAAAACTCTCAGCTCAGTCAGAAAGGGCAGGTTTTCAGTATTACAGTAATCATTGCTAATGTAATGCCTTATTTGTCCCTACAGCATTCACTATTATGTATAGATAGCTTCAGTCTGAAAAATATAATGTAGTGCTAGTTCCTTCAATTATATGGTTTCAAGGGAGGCTAAATTAAATCAGTAGATATCAAAGATTTTAGTTTATTCATTCCCTAAACATAGAAAGAGTATTATTACCCATTTAACAAGTCAATATACTATTACAAGAATATTACTAGATGATTAAGTATTTTCTTTCATTCAGTTATGCAACTCTCAATTATAAAAAAGGGAGATGTGTGTTATTGATAAGCCCATGGCACAATAGAACTACATAGACCAAACCTCAGTATTCAAGACCGTACCTCCACACTGAGCATTTCTCTTCCACTTCACGCATGCTCACCACTTCTACATATGAGTATTAAAACACAATAATCAAAAGCTCCATATTTTATAAGCGTCTGTTAGCTTTTAAATAGCTGGTGGTAGATCTTCTGTTGGTTTTTCAAGGTACAGACCTAAGCCCACTCTCTTGCTTGTTATTTCCGTTTTTTATGTTGTTCGCTTACCTAATGAAGGAAAATAACATAACACAATAATGAACTGATTAAGGTTTCCCACTGAGCGGTACAAGCTCATTTTGAGTCTCTAGTAAAAATCTTTTCTTCTTTTTTTTTTTTTAAATTTTCATGAAACATTAAGGAATGGGTTAGGCTTTGCTAATTGATTATTCAAAACCTACATTTGCCAACTGGTGTTTTTAATACCTTCAGGCTTAAGTGAAAATGAGATAAGAAATCTCCGTTGGATTTTTCCTGATGTTTTTATTACAGTTTTAATGTAAATTATTATAACCAACTTAAGACACAAAGCTTAAAAACATTAATTTTTAGCATTATAAAAGATGTCTTCAGTTTTAGTTACCTTGTTAAATAATGTCAAATGTCTATTTCCCCCAAAAGTCTCCTTTTCTATGGCTAATATCAACCATTTAATTACACAATAAAAGCCATTCCCACTGTGAAACATTCTATGTTCAAAGAGATTCTGTATATCCATAGACTCTTTATCTTCCTTGGTTGGATCAGCAAGGATTGGCACAGAGTCTGTTCCCTACGATCAAGAAAATCTTTAATGAGTAATAATTGCATTTTAGGTCATGGATTACTATGAAGAAAGGAAAGATGTACTCAGTGTCCTCCAGTGATCACTGGATAAAGGACTGGTTATGTAATTGATAGGCCCATGGCCAAATACAATTCAGAGCTATTGTTCAAAAAGTATTAAGAATTTCAAGACACAACAGCAGAGTATTAAACCAAGTCCAGGGCCCCCTGAGTCTGGGGCCCTGTAGGACCACACAGGCCACAAAGTCAGCCCTGCTTCAGTGACTCCCTACTTATAAGCAAGAGGGCTTTTGAGAGGATGATGTTGGAAAGAAGAGGTTTAAAATGTCTTTAGACCAGAAGATACTATAGAATTTGATATTCTTATAAATCTGTGCAAGAGAAGTAAAATAATGTGGTAAAATAAATAGCAAAGCAAGAGATGTATAACAAAACAGGAGCTCTCTTGGGAAACCTCAAAGTCAACCTTGCAAATAAAGATCTCCGGTTATTAAGAGCCAAACAAATAGCTTGTAGTGGGGAGATGAGGGGTAGTAATAAATCATAAGGAGGAAGGCTCATTCTGAACTGGTATAGGAAGGCAATGTTATTTTGGAGTGAGTGAGCAATGGCCTAGTCTTTGACAAAGGAGTTAGATTTCCCAAGTGAACTCTGATTCCACACGTAACGTGGCTTTCATATCTGGCAGGTATTTTTGTTTTCTAAATAGAAACACTTTCTAAAACCTTTCATGTATTTGCTTATGTCATAAAGTCTCCAAGATGGAAATCTAGAAATATTAAGCTATAATGAAATAAATAGGAAGCAAATCTCTACAGTGGGTTGCAATGAAGAGCTATTTATATCAGCACTTCATAAAAAATAAAATCATTACAAATACATTAGTACATAGAGGCTTAGGTTAAGCCCATAGGCCTCCTACAAAATTTTTCAAATCAAATTTCCCTAGTCTACCTCTCTTTAGATTTGTGAGAAGTAAAATACAGATATCATTTTGGTTTGGTTTTGTTTTTTTCATTGTGTTCACTGTCACTTAAAGTTTATCGGGAAGCATTACATTCCATCTTTCAAACTGAGTATACATTACCTAAATTGGAATTTTTTTTTAAAGGGAGACTCTTACACAAACAAAAAGTCTGCAAACAAACTGGAAAACATCTCTTAAGTGAAAAATTTGATTTTTGCAGTCAGAAATGTTACCACCCCGTGGAAGCAGTTTTAGATGCTTAGGCTGTGGTGTGCCACTTAATCTTTAAAAATGAGCTGAGGGACGCCTGGGTGGCTCAGTTATAGCCTGATTAGGCTTTTGTAGTGCCTGGGACATATACAAATTTGGGGTCTCTTTAAGTAAATGAATCTAATATCAAAAATACAAAACCATGGGACGCCTGGGTGGCTCAGTTGGTTAAGCAACTGCCTTCGGCTCAGGTCATGATCCCAGCGTCCTGGGATCGAGTCCCACATCAGGCTCCTTGCTCGGCAGGGAGCCTGCTTCTCCCTCTGCCTCTGCCTGCCTCTCTGTCTGCCTGAGCTCTCTCTCTCTCTTTCTCTCTCTCTAACTAATAAATAAATAAAATCTTAAAAAAAATAAAATAAAATAAAAATGAGCTGAAGGGTGGGGAACGGGGACAGGAGGAGAGTCCGATTCTGGCATTTGCTCCTTTCTTTGGTGTAAAAACTCCCACGGAGGGGAATATGAGAAGCTTCTGTTTTATCTTTGCAACTTTTGTGTACCTCTAAAACTACTCAAAAATAAAATTTTATTTTAAAATAAATTTTTTTAAAAAACCTCATAATGATCAATTGCAAGATATCAACATGATATCACTGAAGACAGTGGAGAGCTGGCCAAAGATGGACACAATCGACTCTTGAGGGGAAGGAGGGGACTCAACTGACAGAGCAGGGCCAGTATCTAACAGGATGGATACCGTAAGCGCTGCCCCAAAACACTGGGGGCAGGATAATGCACAGAGCCTGAAACGTAAAAGTGCATCATGACAAGGTTGTCCATGTTGCCTGTTTTCATCAAGATTCAGAGCCATTACTCCTCTGGCTTTTCCATAGAAGGATTTGGGGAATGGATCTCACAGAATCCCGGGATCCTACAGCAGTCATCTGGTTCAGGGCTTCCCTGACTTCCCCAGTAGAGGAATCAACCAAAACATTTGCTAACAACAACATCAACAGAATTATTAGATCCTCAACTCACAACTGCTGAATCAATTTCTGGGAAAGAGGCTTGGAAACCCCAGAAAATTCTCATCACTAAGAAAAGTTGGAAAACACGGTCAGCTCCATCTCCTGCCTGGTGAGGAAACTTCCTTACAATGTATTTAATATGTAACCAGCCATCTGTTCTCCCTTGGTTTCAAAACCTCTGCCAGTGAGGATGGTGAGCAGTAGAGGATCGTGGACAGAACTGGATCAAATCCTTTCTCTACTACTCCCCAGTCTTGTGACTTTGAGAAGGGCACTCAGCCTGAGTTTAGTGTACTCATCTGTGAAATGGAGGTACTAAATGCAATTTCCAAGAGCTGTTTTTGCTGAGCACTCAAGATGCCATACATAAGGCATTTAGCACAGGGTCTGAACAAAGTAAGCACTCCCTACATGCCAGCTGATGCAATTTAGGCAATGATTTGCAACCTTGGCTGCATGTACATGTCACCTAGGAGATTTTAAAAATCCCAAGGCCCAGGCTACACACTGGCCCATGTAAATTAAAATCTCTGATGATGGGATTCAGGCATTAATATTTTAAACCTCTCCAGGCTACTCCATGGACAGCTGATGTGAAGGAAGAGTGAATAACCAGCTTAGAAATTTGCCTGGCCACCTAGTTCAAGAGCTAGGTAGCTATAATTATTACATTGTATTGTCTTTTAAAGAGGCACAGCTACAATAATATCAAGAAGCACAGTTTAAAAACCCACTGTGAGCAAGTTAGTAAGAGCCTTTCTGTAGATATCTCCAAAGCACCAGGAAAGATATTTACGTGGATAACCTCTTTGTCTAAGTTGCTTGAGAATATGTATGTGTGTGTATATATATATATATTTTTTTCTTGTTTACAGTTTCAAATTCTTAGATGACTTCTTGTCACATCTGTGTTGTCTATGGTGAGTTGCACGCTGAGCTTCATCTCTGGAGAAATCACTGAACACAGCTTTGCTCTGATGCAGGTAGCTAAGTGAAGGAGGGAAACATTTCTGAATAATGTGAAGGGAAGAGAGGAGCGTGGGAGTCCCTTAGGAAAGTGCTCTGTCAGAGCCAATGGAAGCAGATGCTCCAGCAAAACAGGGCTCAAAAGGATCAAGCAGGAACCTTCTTTCTGCATGACAAGGGACGGTCCAAGAGGATCAGTTGCATTTAAAACCATTAGCACACCATTTTTGATCAAAGTCGTTATTCTAATTTCACCTGTCCCTAAATCTTGAGATACTTATGACACAGCCAATGATTAATCAGTGTGACAATCATAATTAGGGGGAAATGGAAATGAAAATGTCTTATTTCTCTCACTTTTACTCAAAGCTTTCCTTGCTTCTGCCTATGTGTCAGTTCAACCCTGTGTGAATAGTGGATTGAAAGCTTGTTTTGTTTTTCAAATCCCTTTATACCATCAGACTCTGAATCAAAAGGCAACCTGCCATTATGTTTAAGTTGGAGTGATAGTAATTAGAGTGACCTAGAATTCCTTACAAACTATTTCATCTTAAGAAACACAGGTTTCCAAAAGAGACTCTTAATGTCATAAAACAAACTGAGGGGGGCAGGTCTGGAGGGGTGTCAGGAGAGGGTGGTGGGGTTACATATATGTTTATAAAAAAATTAAAAATCTTCAAAAAAAAGAAAGAAACACAGGTCTCCACTTTGCTGTTCGCATAGCTGTTAATCTATATAGAGACACCAAAAGGATAAATTAACTTGGTGACTCCTTCAAAATGGTATCAATCCAAAGATGTATCAGTTGACAACCCACCCTTAGAGGGCAAAGGACCTGCTGCCTTTCGCAGAGTGAATAAATACTTTATAGGTCAGTAACACTGATGTTTCCGGAGGCTCTAGCAACCTGGCTTTTTACAAAGTCGTTGCCATGTTGAATGTCCTGTTATTATCAAGTGATTATTTTCATTTATTTAGTTTCATGAATTTTACCTGTTTGTGCTATAAGCAATAGATGTTTCTCCCATTTGGGGAGAGAATAATATTTTATAGCAAGTAAAAAACACTCATGTGACATAAAATAGCTTTTGATGTGGGCCATGTTTCCAAGGCCAAATCAAAGCATAACAATAGGAATTTTGAAATGTACAACTAACTTAAATCACTAATAAAAAGCAGGAGATGGAGTGGTGGAATGAAAGTGGGAGAAAGCTTTAAATTGACTCACCTGTTATAGCAAGGGATCAATAAGGATTACTTAAACTGATAAGTACTACAGTTCAAGTGCGTTATTTAAAGACATAAATGCATACTTTGATTTTAAATTCTTAAGAATAGTTTCCACTCACATGAAGTTTAATGAGTCTACTGATTCTTTTCCTGGAAATATATACATATATTTGATAGAAATATATATATAAAGTAAAAATAAAAATAATTTTATATTTTTTATTATTTGGTTGTAATATTTATATTATATATACACATATATAATACATAAAATATATAGAATACATAAAATATATGGAATATACTGATAATATCAATATATAGTATTTGTTATAAAAATCATTTATGTCTTATATAAACAATGTTTAGTTAGAATGTATATCAATGTTACTTATATTATAAAAATATATAAATAATTGCAGACATACATACGCACATATATACATATTCCTACATGTATGCATCTGTATACACATACATACAAATCATCTAAGCAAATATGCATGTGGAAACATTAGCTATTCATTTTGATGCCACATTCTAGAGGTTAACTTGCCCTTCCAAGTGGGTGGAAACTCCACAAGTCTTATTTTTTTTCCCATATTTATTCTATAGCTATATATTTTTTTAAGATTTTATTCATTTATTTGACAGGGCACAAGCAGGAGGAGTGGCAGGCAGGCAGAGAGAGAAGGAGAAAGCAGGCTCCCGCTGAGCAGTGACTCGATCCCAGGACTCTGGGAGCATGACTTGAGCCAAAGGCAGATGCCTAACTGACGGAGCCACCCAGGCACCCCCTATAATCATATTTTACTTGTTGTTATTAATCTTATTTTCAAAATGAAAGCACCAGGTATATTCAACTCAAATTCTTAGAGTATCAATTCTACTTTCATACTTAGTGATATATTTAGATAGTTATTGAAACAAATAATTAACATATATACTGAGAAAAATATAACAAGACTGATATTAAAAACAAAATAAAATCAAACACCTTACTAACCCATTCCACATAACATTTCTTCTGCCCCTCTTGTTTGCTCATTTGTACTTAAAAATTTTTATAAGCTGGTATACTGTTATCCTTAAAATAATTATGCATAAAGAAAAATTTTCCAACGAAGCATGAAAAGATCAAAATAAAGGTGAAATTAACTGCAAAATTAAATGGTATCTGTCCCATAATTATAGCATTATAAAGATATTTACTATGCAGTATCAAGAATGATTTTTTTATGAGTAGAAAGGTTTTTTTTCCTAAGTAACTGCTCCTTTTCAAGGAAAAAACAAATACCTCTTGAAATAAAACATACAGGTTGAATAATAAGAAATATTTAAAAGACTGGGGTACCTGGGTGGCTCAGTGGGTTAAAGCCTCTGCCTTCGGCTCAGGTCATGATCTCAGGGTCCTGGGATCAAGCCCTGCACTGGGCTCTCTGCTCAGCAGGGAGCCTGCTTCCTCCTCTCTCTCTGCCTGCCTCTCTGCCTACTTGTGATCTCTGTCTGTCTAATAAATAAATAAAATCTTAAAAAAAAAATAAAAGACAAAGGATAGGAGCACCTGGGTGGCTCAGTTGGTTAAGTGTTTGCTTTTAGCTCAGGTCCTAATCCTGGGATTCTGGGATTGAGCCCAGCATTGATCTCTCTGCTCATCGGGGAGACTGCTTCTCCCTCTTCCTCTGCCTGCTCTTCCCCCTGCTTGTGCTTACTCTCTCTCTCTCTGTCATACAAATAAATAAAATCTTTTCTTTAAAAGATTTGACAGACAGAGATCACAAGTAGGCAGAGAGGCAGGCAGAGAGAGGGGGGAATCAGGCTCCCTGATGAGCAGAGAGCCCGATGCGGGTCTCCATCCCAGGACCCTGAGATCACGACCTGAGCCAAAGGCAGAGGCTCAACCCACTGAGCCACCCAGGCGCCCCAATAAAATCTTTTTTTAAAAAATAAAAGGGTGTAATTACAAATTAGAGTAATAATGCTCATCTAATTGTATATGTAGGTAATTACTAGTAAGAGCAACTAAGTTATACAATTCCTCAAAGTTTCTTCCTAAATATTTGTTAGCTCTAGTAGGTCAAGTCTGCCATTCTTAGAGATAAAAGTCATACCATTCATTCCTGACTTCCTGAACTTAAAATTAATCTTGGGAATCTGGGCCAGCTTCCAGGTGTATTAGAAATATTTGTCAATTTATTGCACTAAGTGCTTGTCTGCATGTTAGGTGTTTTCCCTACTTCTTCTGCCTGTTTTGGGGCTGGCTGTACCACTAATTATGCCCCCGATCTTCTCTTCTAAGGGCTCATTTTATAGCATTGGCTATATTACTACTTTAATGCCCTAATAGACAACTAATTAAAATACTGCTATTCCTTTTCTCTACAGATAGTTATCAAAAATAATACGAATTTTTTAAAGGTTTAAAAAAATTTTTTTTAAGTTTTTAAAAAAATGACTTCAACTTCTCAATCAACTAATTTGCACAGTGTGCTGGCTGTGGTGCTGGACTATAAAGGCAGAGACATTTCTACTTGTAAGAAACCCTGTATCCAGTTGGCAATTTGAGTAAGTAAACAATAAGATTTAAATATGATATGATAAAAACATCAGTACAAGTCTGTTCAAGATACTGTGAACCAGAGGGAAAGTGGTTAGTGCTGTCTGGGAGAGTTTCCCATGAGATTTGATCTCTGCATTGAATTCTGTAGAATGAGAAATGGTTCACAAAAAGAGTGAGAGATAAAAGTAGATTCCAACCTCAAGGGCAAAAAATGGTAGCCATTTACTGGATTTGGGTTGTTCTAGCTTTAGAGATGTAGTCTAATGGAACATACTTCTGTAAGAGGTTAAGTTTTCTGTTTCCTAATGTGGAAAGCTATTTAAAAACACCAGTGTCGTAAGAGTGGGTAAAACTCCTGCATTTCTCTCTTGTTTAGTGATACCTGTTGATGTGCTCCTCTCCAGCTGAGCATAATTGCACCTGACCATCTTAAGACATATCCTCGTAGTTATCTTTTCCTCAACTGGGTGCCTTATAGTCAAGGACTGTGGCTCTTTGCTAATCTCTGGATCCATAGTGAGTTGTCTTGAACACTGTTAGGGGCAATGAAAAAGTATGTTGAATAAGAAATAAGTATCTACAAAATTAAATATTTCACCAAAGTGTAGCCAAGAGATCTGAATGAGGAAAGAAGGTGCTTCTGTGAAATGGAGGTGCAGTTTTCCTTGATTTTAAAGGGGCTCAATGAATGTTTACTAATTTACGAGTTTCCAGGATCTTAATGGAGAATCCCTTGCAAAGCTGAATACTCTACTTCATTTCTCCTGTTAGCTATTGAAGGTTTTCCAAAACTACAAGCCTCAGTACCATTGCTTTAATTCATGGTACCCTTTGGAGAGCTCTCCTTAGCAGCCACCTGTATTTGTTTCCAAAGCTCACTATTGGGCCATCTTATTACAAATAGAACAACTGCCTAAGAGTCAGAATTGTTAAAAACTAGAAGGGGTAACTAGGAAAATTGTTCTGATGTTTTCTTTAAACATGAAATACTGTTTTTAATCTATCTTGACTAATTAGAAAATAACCAGGCTCAATGTCATGGGTTCCTCCCATGTTCATCCTAAGCCTCTCATTCTCTTCATGCAGAGGGACTCTATCCACTCTCACTGACACTGTTAGTTTCTCAGGTGAATAGTGTAACTCTTAACTGAAATACTCTCTTTTAAAACCAAGAAAATGTGGGGCACCCGGGTGGCTCAGTCATTTAAGCCTCTGACTCTTGATTTCTTTGGGCTCAGGTCATGAATTCAGGGTTGAGGAATCGAGCCCCACATCAGGCTCTGTGCTTAGTGGAGTCTGCTTGTCCTTCTCCCATTCTTTCTCCTCCTCCTCTCTTTCTTTCTCTCTCTCTAAAATAAATAAATAAAATCTTTAAAAAAAAAAAAAAACAAGAAAATGTAACCCACCCAAATAACATGATACCATTCCACATGAATCACTAAATTAACAAAATCAAAATAGTCCCTCTGAAGGAACCGGTTCTCAGAAATGAAATACAGTGATAACTTGATCAGAATTACCAACGTTTCATCAATTAGCATCTCGTTTCCACCAGCTCACATGTGAGAAGATATAGATGGTTACCATCGCATCTAAAACAAATATGAAAGGGAATGTTTACTCCATAGGGACAATGATAGGAAAAAAACAGTACAAGGAAATGAATTGTTTTTATTGTCCCATTTATCCAGTAATTAGACAGCATTTCAAGACCATTGGTAATGTTCAAAGATTTTGTCTTCCGTCAGTCTTTGCCAAGGAACACAGCTATAAACATTTAATTATAAACCTACCGGAGCACTAGGTGATGTATGAAAGTGTTGACTCACTATTTCATCCATCTGTAACTAATATTACACGGTATGTTAACTAACTGTAATTTAAATAAAAACTTAAAAAATAAGAAAAATAAAATAAAAAATAAAACTACATGGAGCAGGGAGAGACAGCCTCTGGAATCTGCATACTGTTAGTAGGAAGTAGCATATCCACTTCCAGATAGAGAATGTTAGAGAAAATTAGATATGTGCTCCTCTTGTTTTAGGGAAGAAAAAATACTAAAAGAAAAATAAAATAAGATGAAATCAGAGAGAGAGAGAGATGAACCATAACAGACTCTTAACTATAGGAAACAAACTGAGGGTTGCTGGAGGAGAGGGGCTGGAGGGATGGGGTAACTGGGTGATGGAAATTAAAGAGGGCACATGATGTAATGAGCACTGGGTGTTGTACGCAACTGATGAATCACTGACCTCTACTTCTGAAGCGAATAATGCACTATGTGTTAATTAATTGGATTTAAATAAAACAATTTTTTTTAAAAAGGAAAAATACTAAGAGGTATTTGAGAAAGCAGAGATCATTCCATATTATTTTCTAAAATATCAGATAAGGGACGCCTGGGTGGCTCAGTGGGTTAAGCCTCTGCCTTCAGCTCAGGTCATGATCCCAGGATCCTGGGACCAAGCCCCGAATCAGGGTCTCTGCTTAGCAGGGAGCCTGCTTCCTCCTCTCTCTCTCTCTGCCTGCCTCTCTGCCTACTTGTGATCTCTGTCAAATAAATAAATAAAATCTTTTAAAAATTAAAAAAAAATAAAATATCAGATAAAAGATGGAATTTCAAGAAGTAAGAATATCAGTTTACAAAGTATCTATTCTGTTAAACACCTGCCCACAGTCCCTGGGAGATAGGGAGTAATTGTCCCACTTTTCATCATCTGTAGGGTTTAGCACAGTACCTTACCTAAGAGACATTTGCTGGTTAACTGCATGAATAAATTAAGAGCCATTGGTTCAAAACAAATTAGCAGCTGTTATAGACAATATTTGAAGTAGATAAAGGCCCTTATTCAAGGAAATGGAACTAATAATTCTGTCATATTAAAATACTACCATCTTGGGCACCTGGGTGGCTCAGTGGGTTCAGCCTCTGCCTCAGGTCATGATCTTAGGGTCCTTGGATCGAGCCCCGCATCAGGATCTCGGCTCAGCAGGGAGCCAGCTTCCCCCTCTCTCTCTCTGCCTGCCTCGCTGCCTACTTGTGACCTCTCTCCGTCAAATAAATAAACAAAATATTTTTTTAAAAAATACTACCATCTTATAATACTATTTCAGGGATAACACCCATCCAGTAAATATTCTGCTGTAAAAGGAAAGACCTATGCTGAGCACAAAGGCAACTTTATCATGAAATAATGAAGCATAACCTTTGGCCCTTCTCATTTGCAAAAGCCCCTTCTATAGTTCTTGGAGGAGTTCTAGCACTGTGTTCACATGGCTGTTTGTTATTTTTTAATATTTGAAAACATAAGCTACTTTATACATAATTACTTATCTTTTGCTATTCTTCTGCTTTGCTTCACTTTCCTTCATATGGGAAAGGTCATGAGGATTTGGGAGATATAGTTACTAGGAGGTTGAGTTGAAGATATGTTTAGGTTGGCTTTAATGAGATATATCATACAATTATAGTCATACCATGTATAGTTAAGTTATTGCTGGCTGGCTGTCCAGTATAGAGATGCATTTCAGGAACACTTTGACCCCCAGTTATGCCAACTCATCCAGCTCCCTGACATGTAGGTTTCAGCTCAGAGTTTGAATCAAGATTTGAATTTCTATTCTAATACTACAGATACTAGCAGTAGAAGAAAAAGGATGTTTGTCATGGACAAGACCAGTGGAAATTCTTCCAAATTACAATTGATAGAGGTTTCCCAAATTTGATAGATATCCTTAAAATGTATATGGCATTATCAGTAGAAAGCTATGAGACTGGAAGAAACATTTCTAAATTAATAGAAGCAGTTTTCAATCAACCAGGTTTGACAAAAGACTGAACTCTATTGTCTCTAGAGAAAGTGACATTAAAAGACTATTGTCAGGGGGGGCCTGGGTGCCTCAGTGGGTTAAACCTCTGCCTTCTGCTCAGGTCATGATCTCAGGGTCCTGGGATCGAGCCCCGAATCAGGCTCTCGACTCAGCAGGGAGCCAGCTTCCCCCTCTCTCTCTCTGCCTGCCTCTCTGCCTACTTACCCGTCAAATAAATAAATAAAATCTTAAAAAAAAAAAGACTATTGTCATATGGAGAAGTGATCAAGGGGTAGGCAGCCAAAACTGTAAGGAGAAAAACCCCTTAATTTTAGAGGAAAATAATTAATAAAACATTATTTTTGAATTTTGTGATATTTGTGGTGCCTGATGGCTGTTTTCTTATACTTGTTTATTATTTTATTCTAAATGTATATATTCCATTTGAACCTGGTTTTGTGGGGTTTTTTTTTAAGATTTTATTTATTTATTTGTCAGAGAGAGAGAGAGAGCAAGCACAGGCAGACAGAGTGGCAGGCAGAGGCAGAGGGAGAAGCAGGCTCCCTGCCAAGCAAGGAGCCTGATGTGGGACTCGATCCCAGGATGCTGGGATCATGACCTGAACTGAAGGCAGCTGCTTAACCAACTGAGCCACCCAGGTGTCCCATGGTTTTGTATTTTTGATATTAGATTCATTTTCTTAAAGAGACCCCAAATTTGTATATGTCTCAGGCACTACAAAAGCCTAATCAGGCTATAACTTGCAAAACTAATGAGTTGTCTTTTTAGAAATTAGTTCTGGGTGAGATAATAAAGGGTTTGCTTGTGTCACACAACAGAATTGGGATTAGAAAGATATAATTATTACAGTTATTTATGATAGAGTATCTGAAAGGTAGAGATATTCTGAAAGAATAACTGATCTAATATTGAAAAGTTACTGTTTAAGCTGTTTCTAAAATAAGAGACTGAGACCAGAACATTGAATATTTTATATAATAGGTAAAATTGTAACTCCATCTTCACATTTCTTAATAGTAACTACAGGCCTTTGTTTAGATCTTTTATACTTCCAGGTGGTTTTTCATACCTGGTTACAGCTTCTAAATGGCAGTAATGAATCTTGTTTTAGAATAGTAGCTTAGTGTCTGGCGTTGAGTAGGTGCCCACTAAATTGTTATTGGGTAATTAAGTGACTACATTTAATTTCCCAATATATTTTTTTTAATTCTTTATTTAAATTCAACTTAGATAACATATGCTGTATTGTTAGTTTCAGGGATAGTATTTAGTGATTCATCAGTTGCATGTTAACACCCATCCTCATTATATCAAGTACCCTCTTTAATGCCCATCACCCAATTACCCCACCCCCCACCTACCTCCCCTACAGCAACCCTCAGTTTGTTTCCTAGAGTTAAGAGTCTCTTATGGTTTGCCTGCCTTTCTGTTTTTATCTTATTTTATTTTTCCTTCCTTTCCCTTATGTTCATCTATTTTGTTTCTTAAATTCCACATATGAGTTATTTCACATAGTATTTGTCTTTCTCTGACTGACTTATTTCACTTAGCTAATACCCTTTAGTTCCACCCACATCATTGCAGATGGCAAGATTCCATTCATTTCAATGGCCAAGTAATATTCCAGTGTGTATGTGTGTGTGTGTGTGTGTGTGTGTATGTGGTGTATATAAATATGTGGAAAAAAGTGTATGTATGTATACCACATATTCTTTACTCATTCATCTGTTGATCGACATCTGAGCTCTTTCCATAGTTGGGCTATTGTGGACATTGCTGCTATAAACACTGGGGTGCATGTGCCCTCTTGAACCGCTATGTGTATGTGTGTATCCTTTGGATTTCCCTTGATACATTTTTAATTTCAACATAGTTATCCTTAGATCACTGATGAGAAAACAGATGCAGAATGTTTGCCCAAATTTACCCAAATAGCAAGTGAACAGGATTCAAAATTTCAAAATGTATAGGTTTTATACTACATCAATGGCATCCTACTACAGTAAATGAAACTTCCAACCCTGTTCTACAAACACTATTTCAAAGGAAATTCATTTAACACTAGCAGACAAAAAATTATTTTGCAGATCATTTTGATTAATATATATATATTACAATTGGCTTTAGGGTTGATAGTAGTGAAGTATTAGACAAATAGTTTTAGCATTATATTCATGTGGGAATATATTTATTGAATTTAAATTTGTTAACTTGAGGACTAGGAGCCTGAAAAAGAAAACATTTCTAACCATCTAAAATTTCCTTTCACTTGGAAAAGCATTTATCCAATTGACATACAGTTGACACTTACAGCAATTAAAGCCAACATTTAATATTTCCTGTCCCTATTAGAAGATAACTACTGTCCTTTACTAGACTCAAATGACCATTTACTTCCTACAAAATAGCAGACATTAATAGGATTGACTCACCCAGGCAACTGTGCTGAATTGCTTAAAAGGACAAGGGCATCTATGTGGGTGAGGGGACAGCCTATTTTGTAGACCTTTGATAATGCCTGGTATCTCATAAGAAAATCACAGAGGGGGCGCCTGGGTGGCTCAGTAGGTTAAAGCCTCTGCCTTCAGCTCAGGTCGTGATCCCGGGGTCCTGGGATCGAGCCCCGCATCGGGCTCTCTGCTCTGTGGAGAGCCTGCTTCCTCCTCTCTCTCTACCTGCCTCTCTGTCTACTTGTGATCTCTGTCTGTCTAAAAAATAAATAAAATCTTTAAAAAAAAAAAAAGAAAGAAAATCACAGAGGAGTTCAGAATTTTTGAAATAACAATTGACATAGGTTTCCTGTGTGAGTGTGTGTGTGTGTGTATGTAAGAGAGACCAAAATACATGGAAGTCTTCTAGGTAATTTTTTTTAAAATACTTCTTCCAAACACTCCAGTGAAGCCTAAAAATCTGTTTCACAATAATTGCATGTGTTGGGAGGGGCAGGTGGGTGGTTTTTCCAATCTTGCTCATAATATCTCAGTTTTCTCATACTTAAAGATAATTAGAATCAAAAGATCATTAAAAGGAAATTCGAAAGGAACTCAGATTCCTTTCAAGATGCAGCCCTGCATTCTCCTCTAGGATTTTTATGCTTTCAAGTCTCACATTTAGGTATTTAATTCATTTTGAATTTATTTTTGTGTATGTGTGAGAAAATAGTCCAGTTTCCTTCTTTTGCATGTTGCTCTCCAGTTTCCTCAACACCATTTGTTGAAGAGACTGTCTTTTTCCCCTTGGATTCTTTCCTGCTTCATCAAACACAGGTAGTAACCTCTTTGACATTGGCCATAGCAACTTCTTACTAGATACATCTTCTGAGGCCAGGAAAACAAAAGCAAAATTAAACTATTGGGACTTCATCAAGATAAAAAGCTGCTGCACAGTGAAGGAAATAATCAACAAAACTAAAAGGCAACCTATGGAATGGAGCTAAGATATTTGCAAATGACTTATCTGCTAATGGGTTAGTATCCAAAATACAGGAAGAACTTCTAAAACTCCACATCCCCAAAATGAGTAATCTAGTTAAAACATGGGCAGAAGACATGAATAGACATTTTTCCAAAGAAGACATACAGAGGGCCAACGGACACATGAGAAGATGCTCAACATCATTGATCATGAGGGAAATACAAATCAAAACCACAATGAGATACCACCTCACACCCGTCAGAATGGTTAAACTCAGCAACACAGGAAACAGAGGTGTTGGTGAGGATACAGGGAATAGGGAACCTTCTCACACTGTTGGTGGGAATGCAAACTGGTGCAGCCACTCTGGAAAACAGTATGGAAGTACCTCAAAAAGTAAAAAATAGAACTACCCTATGACCCAGCAATTGAACTACTAGGTATTTACCCAAAGAAAGCAAAAATACGAATTCAAAGGGATACATTTACCCTGATTTTATCGCAGCATTATCTACAATAACCAAATTATGAGAACAGCCCCAGTGTCCATCAGCTGACAAATAAAGAAGGGGTAGTATAAAGAAGAGGTAGCATATATAAATTCCATATGATTTCACTCATATGTGGCATTTAAGAAACAAAACAAAAAAAGGGGAGGAAAAAATGAGAGAGGCAAACCAAGAAAGAGCCTTATACCTATAGAGAACAAAATGGCAGTTACCAGAAAGGCGGTGAATTGGGGGATGGGGGAAACAGGTGATGGGGATGAAGGAGGGCACTTGTTGTGATGAGCCCTGGGTGATGTATGGAAGTACTGAGTCACCATATTGTACACCTGAAACCAATATTACACTGTATGTTAACTAGCTGGCATTTAAACAAAAACTAAAAAGAAAAAAGATACAGCCCTGTCGGTAGAGAATCAGCCTTAGCAAGCCACAGACAACACACCCTGTATGCATCCTCAGTGGGAGCAATGTTGCAAATCTACTCAGAAAGTGGGTACTAGCACCTGGATTTGTCACTCAGACATGCAGCCTGCCCGTGGGCTCCACAAGGCACTAGAGTTCAGGTTGGAGTTTTAGGGAGAACATGAAAATTCAAGGATGGGGAACAGATGTTCCTCATCTTGAGGACTCTGTCCAGATGCTGCCACTTGAGGAGAAGAAAGACGCAACTAATTCAGCAGGGCTGGGGAATTGAGATGCTAGGCTGTAAGATACTGGCTGTAGCCTCAGATCTCCGTCCCTGTGGTTCTATCAATGCCAAGTCCCCCCGGTGTGTGAGCATTCCCCAAACTGGTAAGGAACATACTTAACCTTTTTCGTATGTGATGGTGGGGGCCTAAGGATATCAGTGTATTTAATGGTTCACTTGATGTTAGCCATATTGGAAATGGAAAGGCCCCAGGGGAAACTACTCCTCACTTACAGAGGAACACAAGAGCCTAAGGAGAGAAGTGGTTTCTGTCCTCTGCTAAGAGGTTAGAAGTGCAAGATAAAGAGGTAAGGCAAGGAGATGTTTTATGTAGGCAATGGCCCAGGCCCTGAATCATCCCTCCCCAAATCCTCTGACTTGGTTCCGGTCACAGACAGGCTGTCTGCGGGGGCAGCAAGGTGGCTGAATCCGCTTCAGTCTCTGTTTGGGGTATTCAGAAAGAAAAGAATGTAAATACCTCGCTAAATGAATCTATCTGATCCTGGGACCTTGGCTTGTTAATCCGCTCCTGTTTTTTCCCATTTTTCTACCTTTCCTTTGTGTCAAATCGTCAGATATTAATGATTCAAGCATTTCAGGAGTTTAATCTGAATTGTCTGCTCCTAAGGATGTTGCATGTTAGATTCAATTATTAAACTGTGTGCACCTCCAGACCCATGTGGCTGGTTCTCGTGGCAGTCATTCCGACTATCTTCTAGCCAGCCTTCCTGGGTGAGGTTTCTTGCAATCTAAAGGCTAGGTTTCCCAGATTTTGTGCAGCTAAAATTTCAACCAGTTTAGGTTCAATCAGTCAGATCCCATGAGACTCTGAATCTAAGCTGTGTTTCACAGGAGGAGAGGAGTAGGAAGTGTGGCGTGCAATTTTCTGGTGCAGATAGAGCAGAGGTTATACAGGACTGGAGTAGATGGTCATTTCAGTAGCTTCTTGATTCAACAGGTTCTAGAAGAGTTGTCTGTTGCCTTTATAGTCAGGCTCTGCTCTATGTACAGTTTGGGAAGTTAATTCCTGAAATCTCCCAGTGACCATTTCATCGGGTCTACCAGAGAATATGTGGGCCATAATAATCCCTTCCATTTGAACCAGGTAGAATGGGTTTTATATTTTCTAAGAACCTGACTATAAGCTTGCTCCATTTTATAGTAGGACCTAGAAATGAGGGAAGAGAAGTAAGTTGATGCTGTGAGGAGAAATCAGATTGTTTCTTCTGTGTTGTGCACATTCCTCTCTCAGACATTACATTCATGCTAATGAAAGATGGACGAGAGGATAAATCTCTACAGTGGTGAGTGTCACCATCTTAATTCCCAAACTCGACTGCACTAAATACGTAAAAACCTATTATGTAAGCTGCCAGATCACATTCAGAGAAATATTCTGTCCCTCAATATTCTGTTTTCTATAGCACTGACAAAAATATTTAATGGACTTTTATCCAGGGGTCCCACTCAAGATGCTGGTTGTTAGAAATGTGGCCAGGTCCCTTGGTTTTCTAATGCTCTGAAAAATATCCTTGTATGCTTAGTCAGTTGAAGGCTTTGGTTTAGGGTCCTGTGAGCTCAGATCCTAAAGTACAGTAGAAGCAATTCTGTTTGAAGAACAATAAATAATATTATTTCCTTCAAAATGATTGTATAGGATTGGAGTTTGTTGGAATATAAAAAATATTAGTTATACACAAAATTTTTTATTATATAGAACAAAAGAAAAGTAGTTAGAAATCTTGCCTTGGAATGACCTTCTATACACATAGTCTTATTGATCACCTGGTAAGGAGAATACAAGAGGAGTCCTATTATTATACTTACTAAATTCTCGCTTACTGTATTATACCATTCCTTTCCGCATGTGGTCCATTCTAACTTAAAACTGTGCTTCTGGTACATGCTAACACCAAGTGACAAGAGAGAGTTAACATAAAACCAGAGAACAACTTGAATAATGTAATTGCTAAAAATAAGGATAAACTGGAGATACAAAAAAGAGAATTGTTCTACCAGTGCAAAAGGAGTTTTACCCTTGTGAAGAAAATAATATAATTGAAAACACACAAAAGATGTATTTTTCTATTTAACATATACTCAAGGAGCATAAGATAGTATTTATTAGGTCAAAATATGATTGGGATATCTGAAAATGAAGCTTAAGAAGCATCTTTGGAGATTATATAAGAACCAGTTAGAAATAAAAATAAACGGATCAGATGCAATTTTTCTGAACATGTTTTATTAGCAGGCAGATTATCTGTTAAATAGTTTGACCATGCAGAAGGAAATCAGGATTGAAAATGAAATCCTATAAAGGTCTTTTGAGAACAGTATGAAAAAGATGAGAACCTAAGAAACTCATTGTGTAAATGAAGGTTACAGAATTGAGACCAGAATAAGATTTTAAAAATATAATTTATAATGGAGAGAATAAGGTCAATTCTTCCGATCCCAAATTAAAAACCATCTATTTTTAACCTACTATTTAGTTAGCAATGACTATGTCCGACATGTGCCAAGCAGTTGTTAATATAATATTAATCACCATCAGACATCTCTGAGTGTTTAGTATGTGCTGGGCTCTGGTAGGTGATTTGGCGTATAATCTTACTTAATCCTCACAACGGTGTCAGGAGACAAGTATAGCAATTATCTCCATTTTGTGTCTAAAAGAACTGGAATGAAGAGAGTTCCAGGAAACTACCGAAGGTCCTAGGGTTAGAAATAGGCTTGAGCTCCTGATTGTCTACTCCACACTTGACACTGTTAACTTCTTTACTATACTGATCTTGTCATGGTCTTATCATTAGAACTAAAACTACTTGGACCAAATTGTACTGGACAGGCACATTGACCTATGTGACTGTCCTCAAGTCAGAATACAAGAAGCACATTTAATCACCAACAAGTAAAAACTGAATGAGATCCCACCAGTGTATCAGTTAGGATCTTTGCACTGCAAAGACAAACCAACCAACCTTTTGTCCAAACGTGTATAAGCAGCATTGCCCTGAGCTGAGATTCCAGCAATGACTCCAAGCCTTGACACTTCCGTCCCCTCTGTGTTACAAGTCCTCTGCCTGGGCTCCCATCTCAGACAGGCTCTACCTGGCCTTAGCAAGATCAGTGAAGCAGCTTCAATATCTTACCGTTTGAAGTTTGAGTCCAACTAGAAAGAACACCGGGAGTGGGAAACCACTGGGAGCACAGTGTGGCACTCAAGTCATAGAGCTTGAGTCTTCCTGAGACCATCAGTGTGACCAGGGAAATGGCTTATTCTGGTTGGATTAGGCTGAGGTCTCATACTCCCTTCTTGGAGTCTTTGAAAGGGACTCACTCAAGAGTCAGGCATAAAAGGAAGGCAGAGCTCAAGCCTTGCTACCAAAAGAAGAAAATGCATATGGAATAGTCAAAACCATAGTAGGCAAATGCTGTTCTAGCAACTGACCATATGCATGTCAGTATTTCTTCATTTTCTTCATCTCTAAAATGAAGGGTTGACCTAGATAATTTCTGATATCTAACTCTACCTTTAAGTTCTATGGAAACTCCCAAGTCATAACATTATTTGTTGGCAGACCCCCACTTCTGTATCTGATTTTCTTTTCCCTTTTTTTTAAAGATTTTATTTATTTGACAGAGAGAAAGAGATCACAAATAGGCAGAGAGGCAGGTGGGGGGTGGGGGGAAGCAGGCTCCCCGCTGAGCAGGGAGCCCAATGTGGGGCTCGATCCCAGGACTCTGAGATCATGACCTGAACTGAAGGCAGAAGCTTTAACCCACTGCGCCACCCAGGCGCCCCTTCTTTTCCTTTTAATGCCTGCCTACTAGGTACTCTGGCCTCAGATGTTCCCAGTGTATTCTAGGTCCTCCCCCATGGTAAGTCTCCTGGCAAAAAGCTCTATTCCATCTAGACTTCTTTGCGTCTTTAGTCTTTGCCCTCCACAAATATGATCTTTTCCTGTGCCTCTTCCAGGGAATTTGTGAATGTAGATAAATATAGATATACCTAGCACATCGTAATTTCAATTAATATCTTTAATTTTTTTAAAGATTTTGTTTATTTGAGAGAGAGAGAATGAGAGGGAAAGAGCATGAGAGATGAAAGGGTCAGAGGAAGAAACAGATTCCCTGCTGAGCAGGGAGCCTGATACGGGACTCAATCCTGTGACTCCAGGATCATAACCTGAGCCGAATGCAGCCACTTTACCAACTGAGCCACCCAGGCACCCACAATCAGTATCTTTAATGAAAACAAGTTATCGCAAGTGTTGTTGCATTAACGAATTACCGCCCCTTGCTAACAGGCTTGCATTAGTTAATGACGGATACAAAAATGGCTTAACTCATAAGAGTAACTCTATTCTGGGATTTGCAGTGTGTGGCTTTCATGACTTTCAAATTCATCCTCTTAGGCTGTAGGTGAAGGAACCCCTTCTAATTATGCCATTGTAAAAACTCCTCCTTAGAAAATCAGACTAATGTAATGTTCTACGAGTTGTTAAGTTCCGTGGGGGCAAGGGTTTTACCTTATTTATCTTCCCATATCCTAATGCCTGGCACATAGTCAGAATTTAATTAGTGTGGGATAGATGCCATAATCTACTGCCCTGGAATTGTTAACCCATGAAGTAAGTATGTATGTAAGCAGCATCAAAGTTTTTAATGATCCTATCATTCATTCATCCAATAGAAGTGTGCCAGAGAATTTGGTAGTACTGAAGATACAAAGGTGAATAAAATAGACAAAATGCCTTTTTTAAAAAGTTCACATTCCACTGGAGAGACAGGGAGTGAATTAATAAATAAGTTTCATAAGGTTAGAAAGTGATGTGTGCTCAAACAAACATAACTCAGGGAAAGGAAACCAAGAAAGACAAGAATGGTGTTGCTTTAGGAAGGATGTCCAGAAGTTACATCTAATGAGGGGGTCTTTAAGCACATACTCTGTCCCTTTTCCTCACTGCACAAAGCAAAAACGTTTGCTTGTCATATTTCATATCAGAATCTCTACAAAAGCAAGAGTCACAGTTGAGTTAGACAATATCTGAACTACTCCAAATTCTGGTCTACTGATTCTTTTGTAATTACTGATAAAAAGTGTCAAAACTAGATGTATTATAGTTTTAGAATGAATAAAACTCATTCTCAGAGAAATTTAGGATGAAAGAAATGGAAGTGATGTCAAAAACGTAATGATCCTTGCCACAACCTGCTGATTTCAGCTTTGCTGTGCTGGGGAGGATAGTCTGGGATGTCACTCAGGCAGTGGAACCCCCGACATGAGGGTCCTCAAGGCCTTGCTGCCTCAGGACATTCACTAAAGATGCAAATACATGTTCTTGCCTCATTATTATTCATAATAGTCCCAATAGACTCTTATAAAGCAAAACATCATTCACTGGGCTCAGTATCCATGAACTTGAAATATGGTTCTTCACTCATGTGTCACTAATTACCCCTGAACTAACTAGAATGTATTTATAAACCATCATCCCGTGGAGGTTACCTCAGGCCGTTTTAGGAGATACTTTCCCAGGAAGTGATGCTACTATAAAATTTTAAAGAGGAACTTGAAAACCAAGTAATGGGTGTCTTTTCCTTTCTCATTAAAATGTCATGGAAAAGTCTGAAGGTTAAGAAAAAAAGTCCAACACTGTAGTGTCAAACATTTAATTTTTTATTTATGAAAAAAATACATAAACATATAAACCTCATTTTAAAATACCACATAAAATGAAGAATCTGGATTTCATACCTAAAGGATTCACTGCAGCTCTAGATTTTGATGATTCTGTTTGACTGGGCCCTCATTATATTTCAAAACAAAATGGAGAAAATGAGGAAGTTAAACCCAAATGTTCAGTATAAATAATAAGTATATGTGACTGAGGGACCTGGATCCATTTTTCAGGTTCTCACTTGTAAAATGAGGGAGAACTGCTTAGCAGTGTAATGAACATTGAAAATACATTCTGTTATTGATGGAACTGAAAAGATGTTGTAGCAAATCTCTTTATGATAAGGTTTCATTGCATTAAACAAATTGAGTCCACAAATGCACACATACACACAAGCACAAAAGAAAATGGAAAAATAGAGTTCTTAGCCACATAACTGAGGCCAAATAAAAGTAGTTAATTATCTTGTTTTTTTAATAAAAGGAACAATTCAACTGAATTTTGTCTAACATGTATTCTATCATATATAATATACATAGTAATATAATTCCTCTAGAATTTGTGATTGTGTGTATATACACATGTGCACATGATCTATACATAATGTCTGTATGTATATATGCAATATATTTTTACACACACACACACACACGTATTTTTCCAAAGATGTTTCTTAGGCATGTGTGTATTTTAATGAATGAGATTTTGGTGTATAGTAGGTAATGATAGTATAATACCATTGCAAATATTAAACAGTCTTTTGATCTTTGCTCCTATCCTTCTATTCCTTCCCAAAATTCAATATATAATAACTTTAAAAGCACCAGAACTAACAATAATGAAATAACTACTCATTTCACTCTTTGAAGGATGACCAAGCATATCCCTGGGGTAAAATCACTTTCATTTACTTGAAAACACCAAGTACACCTCAAGTTTACAAAACCCCATCATTATTCCTTACCTGTGCACAATACTCTGGGCATTTATAAAGAAAAAGTGACCATGAGACACAGCATGAGACAACAAAGGGCTCTGCTCACCTTGAAACAAAGTTGCTACAAATACCTGACTAATGTTGAAGAATGTGCAGGATACTCTTATGTGAACTATCCAGACCCTAAGATTTTCCTCTTGGGAAATGTTATTGAGAATTTTAGCAACATGTGGAGACTGAGGCAAATAGTAAAGTAATATGTACAATGACATAAAAATTATGTATGCTCTGTACTGTAAGGGTAAAATGAGTATGGAGTCAATGAAAAAAGCAGCAGAGGTTAGAGATTTGTAAATTGGGGTTTGGGGAATAATTCAAATGAATGAAAGTTTTCATGAACTGGGCATGGGAAATCTAAGGAAATCTTATGGGCATGGAATGATAAATGACCTAGATACACCTAAAACAGAAATAGAATTGATTCTGTATGCTGTGTATGAGGTACTGGGCTTAAGTCGGAACTCAAACACAGGAAAATACATATCACCAAAAATACTTAATGTAACAATAAATTAAGCCAGTGGTGGGTCTAGAATTTCAATGACCAAGGCAAGTAAGAATGCATTAACTCCAGTATTAATTTGGAATTCTGATCACTCAGATGCCTTTTATTGAGTATCAAAGCAATTATTATGTTTAATTATAACAATAAATTCCTAAGCCCTGTCAGATTCCAGGCAATATTTTACACCTTTTAAAAATATCATCTGTTAGAAACAATAATTCAGTGACCAAGCTTTTGTTGTTTTTGTTTGTTTGGGGCTTCTTTTTGGTTAGTCAGACTGCCAAGATCGCAGTCCTGTTTCTCCAATTTGATAGGTATGTGATCTAGATTGCATAGCCTCTCTTAACTTCAGTTTTTCATTTATAAATAGAACAATCTCATTACCTACCTTAAAGGTTTGTCATAAGGATGAAATGGAACAATGTCCTTTACACATTGCAAGGAGAATGAACATGATAAAAGGATTCCTAAATGGTCACTTTTACTATCAATAATTTTCTCAATAATTTATAAGATAGTAATTATCATCTCCATTTTACAGTTTAGCTAGTAAGAGGTACATCTGGAAATTGGAATTAAATTTGTCTAGCAAACCCACAAACACCAAGTTTAAAAAAAAACATACATGATACTACATAATTAAGGGATTTTCTGCTTATGGCACTAATGTCAATTGCACTTGGTCATTAACTTAAAATTTTTAATTTTTTATAAATTTATAAATTTTATAAATATAAATTAATTTTTAATTTTAATTTATCTTTTCACTATACAGAATAATTAAAGTAACAAAATGGCAGATAAACAATTTTGAAAGTATTTTGGAGGAAAAGCACTCTAAGAAAATGCTTATTAACCTTATTAATAGAAGTACCTTTTATTTTTTTTTTAATAAAGATTTTATTTATTTATTTGACAGAGATCACAAGTAGGCAGAGAGGCAGGCAGAGAGAGAGAGGAGGAAGCAGGCTCCCCGCGGAGCAGAGAGCCCCATGTGGGGCTCGATCCCAGGACCCTAGGATCATGACCCGAGGCTAAGGCAGAGGCTTTAACCCACTGAGCCGTCCAGGTGCCCTAGAAGTACCATTTATGTGCAAAAATAAGGGCATTTAAACACAGATTTTTTTTTACTAGAGTTATCAAAAGTTACTCGCAATATTTACAATACATGAAGCATATCATCATCTTTTAAAAAAAAATTCATTTTTTCCATGTCAGTAAAAACACAGCATTAAAAGTTCCTTACGTAATTAAGAAAGTGTCCTAGAAACAACTGTTAAATTAACTTTAAAAATAAAACAATTTGGGACGCCTGGGTGACTCAGTTGGTTAAATGGCTACCTTCGACTCAGGTCATGATCCCAGCGTCCTGGGATCGAGTCCCACATTGGGCTCCTTGCTCAGCAGGGAGCCTGCTTCTCCCTCTGCCTCTTCCTGCTCTCTCTCTCTCTAACAAATAAATAAATAAAATCTTTTAAAAAAAATAATAAAAAAAAATAAAACAATTTTACTATGGCAAAACGTTTTAGGATGGAAGTACAAATTCTTTCAAACTTAAATACAAGCTATATATTTTTCCTAAAGGTGTAATCTGTTGTATTACATTGGGTGATTCCAAGTATGAGATTTTCCAGTAAATATGATTTTCCACTTTGATCAGCCCTGGGAGAACATGATAGAAGAGCACAGAGCAATATGTGAATCAAATTATTTTCTTTAATTTAGTCAAGTAGGCATTTCCTCAAGCACAAATTAATGTAAATCAAGCATTACTAGAACTCTGACCTTTGAAATTATACTTGCATAGTCAGATTTCCCTAACAAAGTACATGTTTACAGTATCTTTTATTTAAATCAATATCCTTTATGCATGAGCAAAGAAAGGAAAAGAGAAAGGCCAACAGCAAATAAAGAGAACCCAAGTGATTTAGTTCAGCAGAGTGGAATAATGAGCCAAGCTTTCCCCAGTGTCCAAGTCACTCTGTGATATTTAGCTAGGCACTTACCGAAGTGTATTAGCTCTTTCGGGTCATTAAGATGCCATTTTGTGCACTTCCAGAGTGAACGTACTCTCTGAGGCATCCAAGTTGCTACTGGGGTACGACTGCAGCAGTAGGGTGAATAAACTGCATGATTAATTTATGGCTTGATCACAATGTTAGTTAAGGGGTAGACTTAATTTTCAGAGAGGGAGTAGTTATCAGATACGTGGGATTGAAATGAACTGAAGCATTGAGCTGATAGTATGGAATGAAAAAAATCTTTTCAGTATTCCTCAAACATAATAGGATGTGTAGTTCAGCAGATCCCTGAACTGTATCAGTGCACACAGTAATTCTTCAGGTACCACTAATGAAGATGCTATTGAAATACTAAATCCTTGTCGGCTTCAACCACAAATCAAAAAGATTACACGTGTGCCGTCTGGAGTTCAAAAAAGAGTCTTGTAATTATCACAGTTTGCCTGTGTTTAAGTATGAAACTTTTTGGTTTAAATCAATGGAATCACACATTCAGATCCACTGGGGACCTTCCAAAAATCAGTCCTAAAGAAAAGCTGGCTGGTGTAGAAAAACGGTTAGTTGAGACGAAAAATTGCACATCAGGGGCATGCCCTGGGTTTTCAGGTAGAGCCAGTGTCTAATCCCAGCTCCACGTGTTAGACTTATGGTAGCTCTGGGTCTATTTGCATATTCCTTTCCTAAGCAGATGCCTGATCCATCCACCTGACTACCCTTAGAGAAATGATGGAGCATCCGTCATCTTATTTGCTCTTTAGATTTTACCTAATGACATATTCTGTTGAGCGAATTACCTGGTTAACAAACTACTGCAATTCACCAGTTTAGGTTTATGTTCTCTCTCCCATTTATCTAATCATTAAGTCACTAAGTCTAGTCCAAGAAAAAAATAATTTGAATTTTTATTAAACTCATCTAGAATAAGCACTATCTGCTTGTAGAATGATATCATGAGACAATAAGAGTTTTAAGAGAAGTCCTTAATGCTATAGATTTTATACAAATAAATGTAAACATATTGTACTTCTTTATGGTGTATTGGAGATGAATGCATCTTAATGATAGCTCTGTAGATGCTGCAGAGAAATCTGCTCATCAATAATATGATAATTGAACTTACTCATCTCCAAGAAAATTAATCATATAGTAAACACTTCTATCGCCTTTACTGTATATCAGGTATGTTCTAAGCACTCTGGCTATATTAATTTATCTTCTTGATCCTAAAGGCTAGGTTTTATTATCTCCACTGTACAGATAAAGAAAGTGACACATAGAGAAGCTAAGTAATTTGTCTAACGCTATACAGCTAGTAAAGAACAGACCAGGGATTCAAACTCAGGAAGCACTTCATCACGTCCATGCTCCTGGCCACTGTATTGTGACCCTCTCAATGTCCTTGCAGTTCCCTTGCAGATACACCTCATGGGTTTTTATATCAATATGCTACAATTCAGTGCTTTTAAAATTGATTCACATATCATGGCACACACAACAAATTACCACGTTTGGCCAGCAGACTAGAATGAAAGTCTGAGGCTACTTGTGGCCAGAGGAACCTTTCTTCCAGGCACCCTGGGGATTGAAGGAATCAGTATGTTAGCACAACAGTAGGGCATTTTCACCATGAGAATGTGCCTTAGCCCAACAATTGAGAAGCTCTATAACCAGCTACTGTAGATCCAAGGCAGGAGCAGATTCTGAACTATTCCATTTAAATTGCTACTCATTTTAGAATTAGGAGCTAGTATACAAAGAAGGAAGGGTGGAAGCATGAAGAGTTCATGTGCAGAGAAGTTCAATTAAGTCATCGGTTAATTATGTTATTTTGACTCAGGCTATCATCTTAAGCAAATGACAGACATGTTTGTGAAGACTGGGAAAGTGGGCACTTATTTATATAAACACATCAAGTGCATATAATATTTCCATTAATACTTAACTGGCGACTTGAATAATTGTTCTGTGAAATCAAAGACATTCCACATTGTGTAGACAAGCTTTGGTAAGTCCCATGTTGATGAGAGTAATCAGTACAATCCAGTATAATTTGCAGCATTGCAGGTAGATCACAGATGACAGAGGAAGATCATACATGTACACTGCTATGAATCCCATAATTTATGAAGCTCTTGGAAGTGGAATTTCAGAATATGCTGCCAGAGCAGTAAAATGTAGTATGACTTTTCTGTCTCCCCTGCTGAGCTTCCAGATTACTCTTTGAGGTTCCTGTGTTAAGAAAGAAGCGAAATATGTGTTAGCCCACTGTGCTTTTTACACTCTTATCTTTCATCACCAGTCCAGAAAAAGTTACACCTGTGATGTATAGTCTTCTTTTGAAGAGACCATTACAGATACCCTTGTTCCTGATAGAAATTTTGCATAAACAGGAACTTTCTCACCTACAAGGTAAAAGTATTGTCAAGTGTCCAAGTGCCCTTGAGCAATATCTAAATCTGTAATTTGCCAGTGTTCTAGAAAGTCCATCGCCACAGGAACTATAGCACTCTTAAAGTTTCTTTATTTCTATGTTAAATAAACACAGCTGTACATTCACTTTTCTTAGACAAGTCAATTTAAATCTATGTTATAGAGGTAAATTTAACATGATAAGATTGTTTCCTTCACTCCTTCTTGCACTTACCATATTTGGCTTCTACTAACAAGCAGACCTATTTAAGATACTGGAAATGCAAAGAGGAATAGGACAAGGTTCAGTCCTCAGGGAACTTGCAGTCCAGTGGGGAGGGACATGAAAAGGACAACCATTACAAACAATGTGGTAGGTGCTGGTGAAAACAAAATGCTGAGGTGGGGAAGGTAATGGGATGTTGTGGGCACAGGGACTGTAACAACTTCCACAGTTTGTTTCCCAGAAGAGGGAACATGTGACCTGGGCCTTGATGCATGAGGAGGGGTTTTTCATGCAAGCAAGAAGGGTAAAGGCATTCCAAGCAGAGGAATTAGCATAAGGAATGGTGCTATGAAAAGAAACAGGTGTTTAGGAAATGATCAATAGTTCATCAGAGACCATAGGATATGTATATGACGTGATGGAGTGGGAATGAGACACTTCATTTCAAAGGGTGAACCAGGGAGACCTCACTCTAAGATACCAGAATTTGAAATGCTGCCTTTACCACCACACCCCAAATGATTTTGTCCCCTAGGTTGCTCTTCTCATGGAAAAAAAAAATACCATTATTGAATAGCCTTTCTTCTCCCTTCCTTGCAGACTTTACTCTTACATATCATAAATATTAACTTTCAAGTCATTCAACTATTAATCTTGGCAAATATTACTATCTCAGTAATAGGATTCTATTTATCCCAAGTTCCTAGCTCAGTACTGAATTGTTAAATCCCTCTGCTGTTTTCCAAGGGTTTACATGCTTGCTGTATCTGCAGCCAATATTATGGACTTGCTAGTACTCCCTCAAAAGCCAGGGATTTGGTCACATTCTGTAGAATCAGTTTTATCAAAAGTGCATTACACTGGATAAATCTAAGAGTAGAAAAACATCAGCTCTGAAATGTATAGGATAGGAATAAAGAATTTTACGGTCCTCGGTATACCACAACTCCCTAAGCTGATCCTGAGCTCCAGCTTCAAAACAGTCATTCTTAACCTGTTCTACTACCTCTACAAGCTACTGTGGGTATTCTCTTTGGGATCATAAAAGCTTTATTTCCTGAATTGATCAAAGCATTTTTCTGGATCTCCTCATCTATGAATGCAAGCATGTATAAATTTTTAAAATTTTAGGTCAAGAATGTGTCATAACAGTACCCTATTCAGAATCTCACATGAATTCAAAGTAGAAAAATACAGCTACATGAAGTCATAAAAACTATTCAGTATATTGTAATTATAGGATTACTCAAGAGCTTCCTTTTTTTATAAGAGCTTCTTTCTAACAGCTACAAGTCTTTAAAATTGACCCACACACATATACACTCCACTGTACACACTTACATGTGCACACATACACACAAACACATTCCTTGCTTATTAACACCTCTTCCAGAAATGTAATAATGACAGTGAGAGTTAGGGGGATTTAAATCAACAAGAAGCAGAGAATTTGCAAAAAGATAATGACATGAGCATAGATGTCTCCCCATCACCTTCATGGATGTCTATGGAAATAAAAAAAGAAAGGAAAACCTCTACCAACTGGAAAATGGAAAGGGTGCCATCCAAACTCAGAAACAGTGATGAATTTTTTCAAGATAGAATGCAGACAAGATGAAACTAAAAGAGGCATAGAGACCTGTATAAATTGTGTGCCTAGGAAATAAGGGTGGGATAATTTTAAAATACCTCACATGGTTCCATTTATGCAGGACTGGAGATGCAAGAAGAGAAAGGGAGATCAGGGTTGACCAGATGGCCACACCAAGTAGAAGGTCAGTGTTAATAGGGTTTATATCCCAAAGCAGGAAGCCAGAAGGAAGAAATATCAACAAATCAGTACTTCCTTAAAGATTAGATTGTTATCCCAAAGAGAAAACCCAACTAATCAAGCTTTCCCATGGACTGAGCTACTACAAAAAGCTGTCATCATGGTTGGTAGTGACGTGACTAGCATATTTGATAACCAGAGGAGATTACTTTTTAATCTCCTTCTTCTGTATAACAAGAATAACAATTATGTAGTAATCAGTACTGATGATAATTTTACTAATTTTTTAGTTTTAAAGTAATTACGACTTAATTCTAATTTCAAAGTATTTAAATGCAATAAAACATTTTATGTATAAATTAATATTTGTATTTACCCATCAAAAACATTGTACTTGGCAATGTCCATAATAGCCAAACTATAGAAAGAGCCCAGCTATTCATCAACAGATGAATGGATCAAGAAGATATGGTGTATACACACACACACACACACAGCCACAAAAACAATTGAATATTATGCAGCCATCAAAAAAGAAATCTTCCCATTTGCAACCATGCGGATGGAACTAGAGGGTATTATGCTTCGCAAAATAAGTCAATCAGAGAAAGACAATTATCATATGATCTCACTGATACGAGGAATTTGAGAAATAAGACAGAGGATCATAGGGGAAGGAGGGAAAAATGAAACAAGATAAAACCGGAGAGGGAGATAAACTGTAAGAGACTCTCAGGAAACAAACTGAGGGTTGCAGGAGTGGATGGGGGTGGGAGGGATGGGGTAGCTGGGTAATGGACATTGGGGAGGGTATGTGCTATCATGAATGCTGTGGATTGTATAAGATTGATGATTCACAGACCTGTACCCTTGAAACAAATAATACATTATATGTTAATTTTAAAAAATTGCACTTGTAGTTCACACTTTTCTCACTGCTTTAAATTTTAAGCACAAATAAAAACTTCAGTGGCCACAGACAAAGACAGACTTAAATAACTACAGGTCTGTCTGTTAATTTTTATACTCACTGTTTTAATGCAGAAAAGTGTAGTCCTACCAAGATTGGAGACACAATCTGTACCCTAAACCAGCATTATTATATTTATTAATAAGTAGTGATAATAAAAAGCAAACTGATTTTTAGTTGGTTTTATTACTGTCTTTAAAGTCCTTACAGATCATGTATCTCCTACTTAACTACACTCTGAGCCCTATACTGAGAGTGAACAGTAGATTGGATTCTGCATAGTTATTTTGGTATAATAGAAGATAAACTCAAAAAATTCATGCAGAATTCAGAAAAGAAAGACAAAAAGGTATAAAAAAGAATAATGTAATGAAATATGTTAGATGTAGAGGGATGAGTCAGAAAATCCAATCTGTAATAGATAACCCAGGAAAAAGGAAAATCATTTTTTTCTCTTTTCAGTGTTCCAGAATTCATTGTTTATGCACCACACCCAGTGCTCCCTGCGATACATGCCCTCCTTAATACCCACCACCAGGCTCACCCAACCCCCCTCCAAAATCCTGTTTGTTTCTCAGAGTCCAAAGTCTCTAATGGTTCATCTCTTCCTCCAAATTCCCCCAACTCACTTCTCCTCTCCATCTCCACATGTCCTCAGCATAAGGAATAACACAGAGTAAAATCATTTTTAAGAAATCACAAAATCAAAGGAGACTTTCAACTACCATAGAGGAAAGCAGATAACCTATAAAAGAACACAATTCAAATTGCACCTAAACATCACCTTTTCAGCATTAATACCAGAAGATCATCAAGCAGTCTTTATGGAGTTTTAAAAAGTAAACTACAACTGAAAATTAAATTCCAAATTTATTTACCCAGCTTTGGTTTTGTTCTTGTGACAAAGCTACAGAAATACATTTTCAGATATTCTAGTGGTAAAAAATATATGTAGATAGATAGATCGATCGATCGATCCATCCATCCCTGTGTACCCTTTCTGAAAACTATTTGGCATTGTGCTCTAAATCACAAAGGGATGAACAGGATTCAAAACTGAGTAAGAATGGACAGTAACTGTTAATAATAAGCTGAAAAGTGGTAGTGGAGAAAAGATTGAAAATAGAGGATATTGAAAATTAAAAATATCCTAACACTTCTAACTACAGCTCACTCATCACATTGAATATTAAAGAAGAATAAGTTCAAATATTTTTTTAAAGATTTTATTTATTTATTTATTTATTTATTTGAGGGAGTGAGCATGAGAGGAGAGAGGTCAGTGGGTGAAGCAGACTCCCTGGCGAGCAGGGAGCCCAACGTGGGACTTGATCCCAGGACTCCAGGATCATGACCCGAGCCAAAGGCAGTCGCTTAACCAACTGAGCCATCCAGACATCCTAAGTTCAAATATTTTTAAATCCTCAAATTTAGCCACCAATTGAAAAAAAAAAAAGCATGTATAACTTCCAAATCATGGAAGCAAGAGAGCATACCTCAGATTAAACAAAAATCAGCCCAATAAATATGAATGGAAAGTCAGGATGGAGTAAGAAATAACAAAATCAAACATAAAATGATATGATGGTAATAAGTCCAAATACATCAGATATGAGTATAAATATAGATAGATTATGCTTCCTATTAAAGGGCAAATGTTGTCTGGCTAGGTTAAAAAAATTCTAAACATTGTAGTCCAGATACCAAATGAGATCATATTTTCCTATGAGAGTAAATCATTGTGTTATTTCACATTTTACAAGATGAGTGCTCTGTGGTGGTATATTCTTAGTTATTGCTAGACCCAAGGTCTTTTAATTTCTGAGCTCTAAATCTTTCTTGTTATGGACCTCCTACCTCTCCAGCTCATCTTCTTGCCCCTCTCTTAGGTTTCCCCATCCCCACCTCCTTGAGACAGGCAATGCCAGGGGTTGCAGGCATCAGTGAAGTTCTGGGACTGTGGACAGGTGCTTTCGCCTATTTGTGTGTCCTTCAGGCCTTCAGGCTCCTTGCATATCTCCAAGCCTCTCAGATCGCCAAGAACCCCTCCTCACTATGCTCCTCACTATGCTATCCTGCCTTTGCTTTTCCAAAGTCTTATCAATATCACTATTCAAACAGCCCTCTCTTCTGGGTCTCACCTTTTAACAACCCAGAAGAGTGGGCTTTGAAATTTCACTATTCATTTTCCTCTTTTATAAGCCTATGTAAATGCAAGGGAGTTAGAGATTTTATTTCCCTGAACATAAATTATGCCATCACTTGTTCCTATGCCCTGCCTCAGTTCCTCAAGACAATGCTGTTTCAGTCTATTTGGATATTAAACTATTTTCCTCTATTAAAAAAATGCCATTTATATAAGAAGTGTCTAAAATTAGGTAAAAGATAAAAAACAGAAGGGTGAATAAAGATGTATTAGAAAAATACAAACAAAAATAAAACACTGATAGTACATAGCCTACAAAAGAAATAAATTCAAGGAAAAATTGAATGAGATTAAAAATTCAGTTTCTTATATTGCTAATAGGTACGTGTCTCAATAAATATGTAACAGTCATTGACCTTTATATGTCACTTAATTAAATGTCGACTAGAGTTAGGCTGACAGAAAGACAAGAAATTTACAAAACACAATTATGAGAAAAACCAGTATATCTTTATTAGATTTCCCTGGCTTTCTAAAAACACAGAAAAATTATTTGACAGTATGTTCCAACTCACAAACAAATAATAGGAATCAAAAAAAGCAAGCATAAAAGTAATTGTTAATAAACAAAGAAATGGTAGGGAGAGGCAGAAGGAAAATACAGAAATTTGGAAAATGGAATAATTCTACAAAAAAACCCATATTCTTAAAGTGTTCATGAAGTACTTAGAGGGGAAACCTCACTAAATTAAAAAATTCAGTGGTCATCCAATGTCATAAAATCATAATGCAATAAAAATAGAAACTAGTATAATTCTAATACAAATCCTAACAGGAGGTTTATTTTTTATTTGTAGGTATGATTTTCCAATTTTTCCCTATTTTACAGAATAAAGTGTGGGAAAAAACTCAAAAAAATTATAAAAATATTACTGAGGGGAATATACCATATTTGATTTGGAAATATAAAAGAATAATTGAAATGGAGCGACACTGTCATAAGCATAGAACATAGAGGTTATAAAGGTTCAAATTCAATTGTATATATAAATTATATATATAGTCATGTATCTCCTATATATGAGAGAAAGAAGAGTCATTTCATTTCAGAAAAGAGCAGATGGAATAATTATTCAACAGAGCATCTTGAGTGATTGACTATATTCCAAAATGTATTCCCAGTGAAGTATAACAGTAAATATAAAGAAGGAAGATGCTAGAAGAAAATGTGAAGGAATATTATTTGTTCTCAATTTTGGAAACTATTAAAGATAGGATAAAATAGTGTTAAATTTAAAATTTCTGGTTAACCCGAAGTTTCAGAAGCAAAATTAGTAGTCAAATAATAAACTTCATAGAAATATCTGTAACACATACTACAAACAGAATATAACATTCTTAACATGCAAAGATTTTTATGAATATGTGTACATATATACACAAGTCAGTTGAAGAGAGTGATCATTAAAGGACAGTAAGAGTCTGACTATAAGAGCTGAATTATAAAAAACCACACCAAAAGGATCAGCCCCACAACTAGTCACAGTAACATAAATTACAATAAAAATTAAATACAACAGGCAATCTGTCAAACTCATCAAGTTGTTTTATTTTTATTTTGTGTTGTTTTGTTTTAAGATAAATGCTGGTGTTGACACAGCTATTGAGAAATGTGTGCTTTCTTACATGACTGGTGGGATTATCAGTAGTATTAACTGTCTGTGGTGAAATTTTCATTATTAAAAGCCTTAAATTTTGTCCATATGGTTTGACTTAGTAGTTCCCCTTTTAAAATACAAGTAAATTTAAAAGAGACAAAAATTAGTTTAAAATTAACCAAAAATGGGATTCTGTAAACAAACTAGGACATGATAGGCAAATACAAAGTTTATAGTACAGAAGGATATTGATCAGTGATAAAAGAAAATGCTCAGGATTAATTTTACATTGAAAAATTATTTAGGGAATAATTCAATTTTATCATGTATCGAGGGCAAGATAGTGGGAATGGGCCTCTTTGGAGAGGAGGAATATTTTATCACAGACATTATTTAAAAGTGTAGGCAAATAGTTAATAAAAGCAGATCCACTAAAGGTTTCATTGCTGTTTGGTTTTTTTTCTTCATTGCTGTTTTTAAACTCTTCACAGATGGGGCACCTGAGTGGCTCAGTTTGGGTTAAGTGTCAGACTCTAGATTTCAGCTCAGGTCATAGTCTCGGTGTTGTGGGATTGAACCCACCTTCCCACCCCCAGCGTTGGGCTCCATGCTGAGTGTGGAGCCTGCTTAAGATTCTCTCCCTCTGCCCCTCCACTCCCACATAAATAAATAATTCTCCACAATTGATCCCTGTTAGCCTGAACCCTGGGCAGCCTTTGCCATCAGTCCCTACCTAGGCATGACTTTGGAAATGTATTCTGTGATGAATGGGCAGGAAAGAAGCCTTTAAAATGTTATACTGTTGGGGCACCTGGGTGGCTCAGTAGGTTAAAGCCTCTGCCTTAAGCTCAGGTCATGATCCCGGGGTCCTGAGATCAAGCCCCGCATTGAACTCTTTGCTTGGCAGAGAGCCTGCTTCCCTTCCTCTCTCTCTGCCTGCCTCTCTGCCTACTTGTGATCTCTGTCTGTCAAATAAATAATAAATAAAATCTTAAAAAAAAAAAAAAAGTTCAGAACTTGGCACAAGACCTGCTTGCTGAGTTGAGTGGGGTACTTTCTGAGAATGAGCCATAGTCCAGCCTGCCCACTTTTCCCCCTTCCCCATAGTGTATTCCTGCTCTACTCTAGCACAGCCCAGATCTTAAGTACTTCCTGTTAAAACAGGCTAACATTCTTAGTTCCTGACTCGACCCCCGTACCACCAGCAATGCCATCCTAAAATCTCAAAAGCCTATCTTTGCAAAGCAAATATGGCTGACGGCAAAGGCGAAGGAGGTCTGAAGAAGAGCCTCATGGCATGGTGCTAAATGACCAATGACAGCCATTCGGCTCTTCATCCCACTGGATACAGTTCCTAACCTGTGATAGTCTGACATGAGTTTTTGACTTAATGGTGGTGTGAAAGCAATATGTATTGTGTCTGCCACACTTTGAATTTTTGACCTTTTCCTGGGTTAATGAAAATGGAATACGATATTCTTTGGTGATACTGGCAAGGGAGAGAAAGTTGCAACTCCCAGTCAGCTGGGCAATTACAAGAGTAACGGCCTTTACACTTGAAAATATTTGTATCCATACAACCATTCTGTTTTTCATATTCCATACAGTGCTCAATAAACTGTGATATATAACATTTAATTATAAACTAGGCTTTGTGTTAGATGATTTTACCCACTTGTCAGCTAATGCCAGTGTTCTGAGCACATTTAAGATAGACTAAGGTATGATGTTCAGTAGGTGGGTTGTATTAAAAGCATTTTCACCTTAGGATATTTTCAACTTAAAATGGTTTTATCAGGACATGACCCCATGAGAAGTTAAGAATGATCTATACTGACCTGTTGAGCCACCCTTTTACCTCTCTACTGATGAGAATAGCCTTGGGGCTCATTTGTGTGGTTCATGCTGTCTTTCTTATGAGGTGCTAGTAAGCCTAAGTTTATTTTATAGTAATTTCTCAAATTATAAGGATTACAATTTTGAAGAAAAATGGTGGTTTCCAAGAGATAAAAGTTATAGAAATTTCCAAAACAAACCATATTTTATGAACATTAAACTTTGCTCCATGGTGTCAAAAATCTACTCAGGGAAACCTACCTGCTGCATCTACAGAGATCTATAAAGGCACAGTCTCTCCAGTTACATACACAGTGCCTCTTTTGAAAGTTTGTTAATATCTCTGTTACCATCTTGTAATTTAATCTGGAGGGTTTGCTTTATCCTGGATAGAATCTTTGTAAGTCTCAGCAAAACTTAGGTGCCTCTATGAAGACGTGTACCATTTGTCTAAAGGATGGAGACTCAGTACTAATCTCCCATACTCGTCCCTATGGCTTAGAGGACATAAGGACACCATTGTCAGGTTTGAGGATCTGAAGAGAAGCACATACATGCAAAAAAGGTAGGAAGAGGAGCGCCTACATGGCTCAGCCAGTTAAGCATCTGCCTGTGGCTTGGGTCATGATCTCAGGGTCCTGGGATCGAGCCCCACATCTGTCTCCTTGCTCAGCAGGGAGCCTGTTTCCCCCTTTCCCTCTGCCAATCCCCCTGCTTATACTCTCTCTGTCTCTCTCTCAAATGAATAAATAAAATATTTTTTAAAAGTAGGAAGATCTTCATAATAAATATTTGTCTCTTCTCGGTCCCCACCAAACTCACCCTCCCACAATTTGCCTAACCATGGAATAAAATTCCAAGTATAACTAGTGTGTTCTGAATTTCTTTGATAATTTTTTCTGAAGTAGTGCTATTTTAGTAGTCTCCATTATACTTACAGGATAGCTATGTATTCGCCTTAATTAGTCTCTCCCCTTTTTAAAACCTACATTACAAATAATTAAGACTCTGTTCCTAATAGGGACAAAGTAAGTAAATATTCTGAGGGGAAAATCCTTTCCCTTTCACTTCAGAATGGGCTTTGGTTCTTACACTTACCATGATCTGGACATTCACTTCCAACGGAAACAAATCTCTCAGAAACTGGTCCTAGAAATACTACTGAGTAACCTGTGCAAGTCATTGCCACTCTCCGGCCTCTTATGGGAAACAGAGCGGGATCAGAGACTGAAGGAAGGGTCCTTCACAGCAGAGCAAAACAAAGCACCTCTGAGTTTGTCTTTAGATAATAAAGTCTTGCTGGGAAGCATGGCTGTGTAGATCTCACAGCACAGCTCTGTCTTACTACTTCCTCCCATCTGGAAATCACCCTTCTCACAGGCTCACGGGGGACTCAGCTGACAGCAAACACACCCTGACTCGCTGACATTCCTTAAATGCAGAGTCTTGTGAGTGTCTCCCAAGACGCAAAAGCTACCGGTGATGTGCAAACAAACAACAAAAGAGGGAAACCACACTAAGTCATTAAGACTCCTCTGCAAGAGATAGGCTCTTCCACCACTTCCTTCCCAGTCCTGTTTCTCCAGCCACTTAAAATCCAGTTGCCACTTTCTGGCAAATGCAGAAAGAGATAGCAGAGTGCATCAAGATCGGAAGCTGCAGACCGAATTGGGATTGGGGAGCTAGCTGTCTCTTGGTCTCCTGACTGGACTCCTAGGGAGAGAGGCCCAGGGCCAACTCTGAGAACTGCAGGCACATATCCAGGCAATTAGTGATAGCGCTTAAGGACCAAAACATCCCAGCAACTTGATGGGAGCTTTGTCTGAGTGTGTGATCCCTCTTGGCTGATTAATGAGTGAATATGCCCTCATTTATCCTCTTTGAGGACGCAGCTGTGGAGAGCAAGCACATAGGCGCATCCTGTCTGAGCAAAGTGCTTTTTCCTTTCAGCTGTTTCTCTGTCCCAGTCCTAAAATGGCACCTCCAGAGGAGAGCCTGAAGCCTAACTTCCAAAATCATTAGAGAACGAGGCTGAAGGACTCCATTTTAACTCCTATTTTGTTTAATGTCACCGCAGAGATGGAAACATTCCAAACATACACTTCTCAAAAGGACAACTCTGTTTCTAAATAACATGCCCATTTAACAAAATACAGTTTTCTTTGGCTGCCGTTTCAAAACCCCTTCCCAGGCCTCATGCCTGTGGTCACTTGTCTTTGGATGTCTTACAAATGGCCGCCTGATTGTGGCATTTGGGAGAGTAGCTCCTGAGTCACTACGTATTAAAGTTGAGTTAAATATAATAAATTAGATGTTTCAAATTAAAATGAACATTTTTAAAATGCATATACCCAAGAAGGTGAAGTGTTTCCAACACAAGATCTAATTTAGTTACAGGCGTGATGGAAACAGTATGAACCCTTACTGGGAAGGTCTATAATGTTAAGTGAGCAAATTCATCCTTGGACTTCACAGGGCTTTGTAGTTTGTATTAATGCCTGCTTCTTAAAAGATGGCAAAATAGCAAACGACTTGTAGGGAGAGAGTCTCTAGATATTGCCTGTGATTAGCAGAATAGATCCTTCTGTCACCCATCAGTTGCTCTTCTCAAGTGGCTCACAGTTTATTGAATTTCTATAAGTGGAGGGCTTTTTTAATTAAAAAAAAATAAGAATATCATGCCTCATCTTGAGACTGCAATATTCAGCCTGAGATGTACTTATCCAGGGCTGGTTGTTTTTTTTTTTTTTAATGTACTATTAGAACTGAGATATTGTCATTTGTCTTAATGTTTTTATATGCCAAAGGAGCTTATAAAATAGCTATTAAAAATAATTGCCATTCACATATTGGGTCTGATATGTGCTACATCACATTATACTTCTAATCTGACTTGTTAGGCAATGTGTAGTTCTCAAATTTTATGAAAACAAGAGAAAGGAGATTAATGAAGCAAACACTGAATATTTTAAGAAGGAAGTACGCAGTTATTCATTCTTATTACTAATATTTTGTATGGTTCCATAGGGCCATATGACCCACAAAATGGTGGCCATGGAACCCACAAAAATGGGTATAAAAGAAAATCTATAAGATTTTCAAAGGAGCTGTAAAATGCAAAGTAAATATAATATAGTTTTTAAAATACAATATTGAACATGTAAAGAATGCCATTTTTGTCAAATTTTCTATTGTCTTTTATGGTCTGCTGTCATAGCTTCGCTATGAATGTTTCCTAAGGCCCAGACTTCACTGCTTTCCAAACTGACACTTAAAACCAAGAGCTCTGGTTGTAAACAAGTAAAGACAAGCACACAGATCAGGGAGAAATGCAAATGGAATGGTAACACACCAAAGGAGATGTACCATTTCATTTTGGTTCTCAAATCAAGGTCCATATATTAACAGTATAGCATCTTATTAGGAAGAGAATTGCAAGGAAAGCAAATTCCCAGGCACTACCCTAGATGAATAAATCAGAAACTTGGGGGATAGAGCTCAAAGATAAGGATCAGTGTTCTAACGAGTATTCCAGGTAATCATGAGGTGTGCTGAAGTTTGAAAACCACTTATCTATATGAAGCAGTTGAAGTTTTTCCAGTGAATACCAAAATGTTTACTATATCCTAGATGTGTTCAATAAAATGTGACAGTAGTGATGAGAGATAAAGCTAGAGAACTGGATTTGGTAGGAGGAGAAGAAACATTTTTAAATTAACATATACTGTATTATCAGTTACAGAGGTGGAATTTAGTGATTCATCAGTTGCATATAGCACCCAGTGCTCATTACTTCAAGTGCCCTCCTTCATGTCTATCACCCAGTTACTCCACTCCCCCACTTCCCCTCCAGCAACCCTCAGTTTATTTCCTAGAATTAAGAGTCTCTTATGGTTTGTCTCCCTCTCTGTTTTTATCTTATTTTTCCTCCCCTTCTCCAATGTTCATCTGTTTTGTCTATCAGATTCCACATGAGTGAAATCATATGGTATTTGTCTTTCTCTGACTTACTTCACTTCACATAAAAGCCTGCAGTTCCATCCGTGTCATTGCAAATGGCAAGATTTCATTTTTGATGGCTGAGTAATATTCCATTATATATATATCTATAGATATATATATAAATATATATCTCACATCTTTATCCATTCATCTGCTGATGGACATCTGGGCTCTTTCCATAGTTTGGCTATTGTGAACATTGCTGCTATAAACACTGGGGTGTATGTGTCCCTTCAAATCACTATGTTTTTCTCCTTTGGATAAATACCTAGTAGTGAAATTGCTAGGTCATAGGGTAGCTCTATTTTTAACTTTTGGAGGAAATGCCATACTGTTTTCCAGAGTGTCTGCACCAACTTGCGTTCCCACCAACAATATGAGGGTTCCCCTTTCTTCACATCCTCACCAACATCTGTCATTTCCTGACTTGTTCATTTTAGCCATTCTGATTGGTGTGAGATGGTACCTCATGGTGGTTTTGATTTGTAGTTCCCTGATGCCAAGTGATGTTGAGCATTTTTTCATGTGTCTCGGGGCCATTTATATGTCTTCTTTGGAGAAATATTTCTTCATGTCTCCTGCCCATTTGTTGATTAGATTTTTTTGTTTTTTGGGGTGTTCAGTTTGATAAGTTCTTTATAGATTTTGGATACTAGCCCTTTATCTGATAAGACATTTGCAAATATCTTCTGTTTCATAGGTTGCCTTTTAGTTTTGTTGACTGTTTATTTTGCTGTGCAAAAGATTTTTATCTTGACAAAGTCCCATTCATTCATTTTTGCTTTTGTTTCTCTTGCCTTTGGAGACATGTCTAGCAAGAAGTTGCTGCAGCTAAGGTCAACGAGGTTGCTGCCTATGTTCTCCTCTAGGATTTTGATGGATTCCTGCCTCACTTTTAGGTCTTTCAACTATTTTGAGCTTATTTTTCTGTATGGTATGATACTGTATGTAGAAAACCCAAAAGAATCCACCCCAAAATTGCTGAAACTGATATAGGAGTTCAGCAAAGTCGCAGGCTATAAAATCAAGCCATAGAAGTCAGTTGCATTCCTGTGCACTAACAATGAGGCAGAAGAAAGAAATTAAGGAATTGATCCTATTTACAACTGCACTAAAACACATAAGGTACCAAGGAATAAACCTAACCAAAGAGGTAAAGGATTTGTACTCTGAAAACCATAGAACACTTATGAAAGAAATTGAGGAATACACAAAGAAATGGGAAAACACTCCATACTCATAGTTTGGAAAAATAAATATTGCTAAAATGCTTATACCCAAAGCAATCTACACATTCAGTACAACCCCTATCAAAATAACATCAACATTTTTCATAGAGCTGGAACAAACGATCCTAAAATTTGCATAGAACCAGAAACATTATTTTATCTCCAAAAAATTGTTCACGTGCAGGGTTTGGCCAATCTCCATGTCATTTCCTACAACTTTGAGTTGTAGAGCAAGTTCATTGGCCACCCCATAGTAAAATAACTAATGCTCATTAGGTACATACTATTAGCCAGGCATACTTCTAAGTGTTTTACACTTATGTCATGTAATTTTCACAACCACCTTTACATTTCCCATTTTACAAATGTGGAAACTGAGACCCAGAGGGAATAATTTATACAAAGTTTCACAGCTAGTTAAGTTGGTGGCCATTTTCCTTGGAATATATTTTATTGTCTCTAAGTGATGATAATATTATGAGAAAATATATATATACATACAAGGTTCATAATTGCTACTCTCTGGTTTTTAATATGAAACAGAGTCCTTTATATAATTGCTCAAGTGTAATTAGGTAACACTAATGACAGTAAGTGCAGAACAAACCAGATAAACAATACTAAAGCTGTCATACACAAGATATATATGTAATCTTTCTTGACAAGCTAAAGTAGTTCTGAGCCCACAGACCTATCCTCAGTACTGATGAGAAAGTCAGCCTTCATATATCACCTTGAAGGTTCACTTTCAGACTGAGCAGACAGACCCTGGGTGGAGAGCCTGCTTCTTAAAAAGCCTTGAGCTGTTTCTCCCACCAAAGGATCAGTGGAAAGGAGAGCACATCATACAGAGACTTGCAAGTGCACCCAGAAAACTCACATCTGCAAATTCCCAAACCAAAGAGAAGCTCTTTTTTTTTATTTCCTGCTTTTTCCTTTGAAATCCTAATCATTTAAATTTTGAAATTTCCCATCCTCACACTTTATATTTAGTAACATGTTTCATGTTTTGCATTTGGTGTTACGCTACTAAATCCCTTAAAGAAGCATTCTGCCCCTGTTCAGTGATTAAACAAACAAACAAAAATCATAATAACAAAACATAATAGAAAATTAACCTGGCTTCCTCACAGTTTTCTTAGTCTCCAGAGCCACTTTAACAATTAATTATTAGAGACCTACAACATGTACTTCTTGAGGTAACTTGTCTAAGTATCACTAACCTTCTGTTGATTCACTTCCTCTGCCATCACATCAAAGAAGTCTGATACTACACCAGTATGCATTCATCTTTTCTAGTAGCTTACTTGTATTTAGGGGGGTTTGTACAGTCTAAGTGCACAAATCACCTGTATTTCTTAGCAAAAGACTTTCAGTAATACACTTAGAAACTGACTTTTAAGATTGAAAGAGGTTCTAAAAGAATACAAATAAGAGAGTGAATACTTTTTAAAATATCATTACACAATTTGTATTTTAAAATAGCAAATGAGAATGAATGAAACAGCAATCTGGCTATAGATCGAATTCTTTTTTTTTTGTTTTGTTTATTATTTTATGTATTTGTCAGAACAAGCAGGGGGAGCAGCAGGCAGAGGGAGAAGCAGGTTCCCTGCTGAGCAAGGAGCATAGTGTGGGACTCATCCCAGAACCCTGGGATCATGACCTGAGCCAAAGGCAGATGCTTAATCAACTTAGCCACCCTGTAGATCTTGAAGGTAATAACAATTCTTGGAGGTAATAACAATGGAGTAATGGGAAAGATAACTGTAAATGCAAGTTGAAATCTGACCTGCACTAGAATTATTTGTTCTAAGCCCTTATAAAATATGACACTGCTTCTTGTGTGGAAACTAGTCATAGGCAATCTAAACCTCTAGAAAAGTTCTTAGGATCTGGAAGTCCAAATAAAAATTTCCAAACTGCAAAGGTAAATTCTTCCTTCTTTCATGCTTCCAGACTCAAGAGAAAAAAAAACAAACAAACATACAACTGAATGTCAGATAACATTTTCTATATCCCCTAACCGAAGGAAGCTACAGG
>RCUC01139236.1:0-37458 GCA_003697995.1 Taxidea taxus jeffersonii | reverse complement strand
AAAAAAAAAAAAAAGAAGGTGTCTGATCCCTCAATGGGTTTTTATAATATGTTCAATACTTTATTTCATTCTAAATAGTATAACTTTTAAATTTGTCTCATTAATTTTCCTTGATAAATAATTGTAACATCTTTGTTTATTATCAGCTGTCAAATAAAGGAAAATGCAGTAGAACGATTTATGGCTCAAATAAGAAGACTTAGAGAAAAGAACCAAAAGTATCAAGAAAGAGTAAGTATAACATTTAGAGCTTATATCTAGTGGCGCCTGGGTGGCTCAGTCGGTTAAACGTCTGCCTTCAGTTTAGGTCATGATCCCAGGGTCCTGGGATTGAGTTCTGCATGGGGCTCCCTGCTCAGCGGGGAGCCTGCTTCTCCCTCTCCCTCTCCCCCTGCTTGTGCTCTCTCTCTCTCTGACAAATAAACAAAATCTTTAAAAAATTAAAAAATCAAGTTTATACCTAGTTATTAATCATTTACCAAATGCCTTAAAATTGTGAATTATGATGACATGTATTCTAGGAAATCATCTCTTTAGTGCTTGAAATTGGTTAATTTACAATCTCAGTTTTTTGGTACATTTAAGGCAAGAGGGCACTGCTGTTTCTATTATATTAATTACCATGTCAAAGGAAGTCAGCTTGAGCTGTGTTATTTCATTCATCATGACCCTGAATCTCATGTTCAAAATTTTAAGATTCTGAAACCACATTTATCTGTTAATTTACTTAGCCAATGGATAGAACATTGGTTCTCCGTTTTTAATTTCTATGTGTTTTTGCTTTTAGATTTTCAGAGGGTGCAGATGTAAATATTATTTGAAAAGTACAATCTCAACTGTTAAAGTGACTCATTTAATGTTTAAGATGATACATTGTTTTTATAAAATCAGATTAAAATGAATATCAAAGCCATGCTGTATATGACTGTCACTAAAGACTGGCAGAAATACAGTTTGGAAGCAGTAAGTGATAATTAACACAACTTATCTCTTAAGGTAGCTCGTAAGTGAGTAAATACTGAGACAATTCCCTACTAAAGCATTTATATGGACTCTAAAACTTCCACAGTTAATTGTTTTATTTGGTTTTTGTCTACAGTGACTATATCTACAAGTTTTAATGGAGTCTGGGGTCAGAGACCTGAGTTTGCATCCTGACTGTACCACTTAAAACTGGTGTCATTTTGGCCCAAACTGGTAGGAGTCTCAGTTTCCTTCCTATGACATGGGAATTCCTGTCTTCCAAATACAGCTGATTTAGCCATTCATTCAGCAACATTTATTGGGCCAGACATGCCATGGTGATGACATAACTGTGACCCTGACATTGTCATGATTCTCCAGAATCGGTCAATAACATCTGTTTATCAGACTCAACCAGAAACTCAGGTCTGTGGATGAGAATGGGAACTGGAACTTTGGTCTAGGTATTGGGGTGCAGTTCCACATAATGAGATCCACAGCATGGGAGAGGAGTGAGCTGCCATCACGACCAATGCACACTCCCCAGGGGCCACCAATGGGACTCCTGGGTCAGCCTTGGACTTCCATTTGGTTGTGGAAAGAACAGATCAGGACTGAGGAATCACTTTCCCATAGCCCCTTATTTGAAGCCAGAAACAAAATTCTTATTTTCATGAGGATTCACCCAAGAATGGGATAGGTCTATGCCTTCTTTTGGGGTCATCAGTGGGCCCAGCAGTGAGGAACATGAAGAGACAGACTCTAGCTCCAACTCTATGCATCTGTTTCTTTCCATTTATGCTGCTACTGCCCCAGTTTAAGCTGCCACCATCTCTTAGCTATCCTTCTTCAATTCAGTACATTCTCCAAGGGGCAACCCTTCGAACTCTGTAAACTTTTCAGTGCTTAAAACCCTATGGTGGCTTCCTATTGTACAGAAAATTAAATCCATGCTCTGCTCTTTACTAAAGTCTTTGAGGCCCTACAAAACTTATCCTCTGCTCACCTCTCCAAACTTATCTCTAGTTCGTCCACCCTTTGTTTACTACTGCTTCTTTTAAATCTTAGAAAACCCAGTCTTGCTCATTGCTGTACTTTACGCAGACTCTTTCATCTGGGAATGCTCTTCTGTTGGCTAGCTCCTTTCATTCCCCCAAACTAAGCTGGAATGCAGTATACAAGTGTTATTATTAAATTGAAAACTCCATTATTAAATTGAAAGCTCGTTAGGCAGCAGCAGTTAAATCTTAGTTACCTTTGTTTCTCTGGAAGGACTCAGCATGCGTAGGTGTTCAATAAATATTTATTGAGTTGATTCACACTAACACTTGTGAAAGGAAAATTTTTTTGAGGTCACGGATATTTAGTTGCTAACTTAAACATGACTCATTAGCAAGACATAGTTTTCTCTTCAGTTAGGTCAAAATCAGAAATAGCCCTCCTCCTTTCTACACATCATCTCTTCCTTTGTGTGTGTTTCGTTTGGACTCTTAATTCATTTATTATCTTCCATTTCTCTCTGCATTCACTGCTCCACTTACCTCATTAGACATTTCATAGTTCACTGTGTCCACTTCCTTACCTCTGGTTCATTCTTTCACTCCTGCTACTCCACCACAGCTGCTAGGGCAGAAAATATTAATGACCAAGTAGCCAGGTCCAGTGGCTTCTTTGTAGTCCTCACTTTATCCCTTGTGCCTTCAGCAGTCATCCCTGTCACCTTGAAACGCTCTTTGTTTGGCTGCCAGGACATCACTCTCCTTTAATAGCCCCCCATTCACCAACAATTTCTTGTTTTTCATTCATTGAGCTTTTCCTGGACCCACCCCTAAATTAGTATTTTCCAGGGTTCTGATCTCAACCCTTTTCTTTAACTCTAAAGATCTTACTTAACACCACAACTTCAAATGCCATCTGTACGTGATAATTTTCATACATATATGTGAGAAATTTTCGTAATATTTATACCCACACAAAAAAATTAAAATGAGCACATGTAAAAACTGATGAAATCCAAATAAAGTCTCTAATTTACTTAATAACATTGTAATGTCCATTTCTCCAGTTTGATAACACACTGTGGTTATATGAGATGTCATCATTGGGGAAAAGCAGGGAAGTAGTAAGAGAGAAATCTGTGTACTCTCTTGGCAACTTCTGCTCTTGCTCCTGTGAATCTTAAAGACTTAAAAAGGAAAACCCATGAGATAGCCTTATAACAAAACAAACCAGTCCTTTGTAGTTTATTTACTGAATCTCCTTTCTTCTATTTTATAGTGTGACAGTTATTCTTACCTTGAATAACAGTTGTCTACTTTGTAGGATAAAGGTCTTTTTTTTTAACACATTGGTGAATATGTCTAACTAAATTGTATTTCAGTATATCACTCAAAATAATTTTTCAGACATAGTGAATTTTGTAACGTGTTGCCAGACACATTTGCCATCCATTTGAGATTCATTATGGGATTTGGGAAGTTTAATATGGATGTTATTAAATATATTTAATATTTTAATTTAATTTAAATATATTTAATAAATATATAGTATATTTACATATAATGCCAAATGTTATTTAGTCATATTTATGCAACATTCAGTCACATTTAAGTACATATGATACTATTTTAATTTATAAATGAAAATATCATATGTTTGAAAAGAATAGTCATTGTGTTAAAAATTTGATCTAAGAAGACTGCATTCACTTTGACAAGTATTGTGCTAAGAAGGGAAAGTAAGAGCAAAATTTGTTGATTGATTACACATTATTTGTTTATGAATTATATGCAGTGGTTTTTAAATGATCACTGTCTTTGGGGGTTTTTGCCTATTTTAGAGTTGGAATTGATTTTGAGGTGATTGTTGCCTTACTAAAATTAGCTAACAAATAAAATCAGGTGAAGATTTATTTAGTATTCAGACTATACTTGATAAAGAAATTTTCTACTTCTAGCAAAAATAAGTGGAAAAGTCCATATTTGGAAAAAGTATTAGCAGTGTAATCGTTTGGCAAGGGACAGTTCCACTGGTATTATTCAAGTTTCTACAAATATTTAATTTTCAAATAACTCACATAGAGCCAAAGTAATTCAACTTTTTTATAAGAAGACAAAACATGAATCCATTTCCTTCAAGAAAATGGAACACTTGAGAATTGATGAAAGAGCAATATATTGTTTATCAGTTGCTAATATTGATTGACCTCCATTTTTAAATTAAACTTTTTTGAATTAATTATAGATTGGCATGCAGTTACAAGAAATAATACAGAGAGATCCTGTATAACTATAATGTGGTTTCCTGTAACATATTACAGGACTATAGTATAATATCACAAGTAGGATATTAACATTAACAATACTGACATTGATACAGTCAAGACACAGAAAGTTTCCATCAACATAAACATCTCTCACATTGTCCTCTTATAGCCACTCCCTCCCTCCCAGTTCCACCCCTTCATCAACTCCTGGAAACCATTAATCTGTTCTCCATACTTATAATTTTGTTATCCTAAGAATGTTATATAAATTACTTACTAGTAATTAATCTTTGTAAGTAATCTTTGGAGACTGACTTTTTCATTCAGCACAATTCTCTAGAGATTCAGTTCGCTGCATGTATCATGAGCTGGTTCCTTTTATTCATTTTTTTTAAAGATTTTATTTATTTATTTGACAGACAGAGATCACAGGTAGGCAGAGAGGCAGGCAGAGAGAGAGGGAGGAAGCGGGCTCGATCCTAGGACCCTGAGACCATGACCTGAGCCGAAGGCAGAGGCTTTAACCCACTGAGCCACCCAGGTGCCCCCTTTTATTCATTTTTATTTTGTGATATGGATATACCACAATTTATTTAACCATTTACCTATTGAAAGACATGTGAGTTGTTTCCTGTATTTGGCTATGGTAAATGCATCTTTTAGAAACATTTGTGTATAGGTTTTTAGGTGAATATAAGCTTTCATTTCTCTGAGATGAGTGCTTAAGAGCTCAGTTGTATGGTAAGCAAATGTTTAGTTTTATAAGAAACTGGCATTCTTTTTAACAGAATAGCTGTACCATTTTACAAAGGAGCCAACATTCATGGGGAAGGCAGAGAGGGAAGAGGGATGGGGGTGGGTAGAATAAGGGAGCAGAAGAGGAGAGGGGATGAGAGAGAAGGAGGTGGTAAGCAAATTTTCAAAAATTTGAAAAAGCTGAGCTCTGACAGCACGTGAGCCTCGGTCCAGGTGTAGCTCCCTGCTTTTTTCTGTTTGGTTATGTGAAAAAATTAACTTCCTCTTCATACTTAGGCTACTTTGGGTTAAATTTTATCTTTGCAACAGAAGCATCCATTTTCTAAGGTTGTTGTCCCCATGAGGCTGGAACTGACCACGGACACCCCTCACCTTACATCCTTTTAACCACAAAATGGAGACAAAAGAGACATGTTTTTCACCAGTTTCAGCATAAGTATTTCCAGAGAAGGACTCTGAGCATGTCCCTAGCTTTGCCTGGACAAACCCTATGGCTAAGAGAAGGGGCCACTGTGTTTTGTATATAACATTCACTGATACATTCCAAGTGTCTGGAAGACCGCCTGGCAGATGCTTCATAAATACGGACCAGATGAATGACGATCGCTGGACAAGAAGGCTTTAGTGGGAGACTGAAGAAATCAGCCTCCGATGTCTAACTTTAAATTTAATGTTCACTGATCCTATGCTAGGGTGATAGACTGGGAGGTTAATAACACAACTTTTAAATTTTTTTAAAAGATTTTATTTATTTATTTGAGAGAGAGGGACACAGAGAGAGAGAGAGAGCACACAAGCAGGGACAGGGGCAGAGGGAGAAGCAGACTCCCCACTGAACTGGGAGCTGGATGTGGGGCTCGATGCCAGGATGCTAGGATCACCACCTGAGCGGAAGGCAGACGCCTAACTGCTGAGTGACCCAGGTGCCCCAATAACATAATTTTTTACATGTAACTATCTATTCAGTAGTTGCTGTGTTGATGGGTTTAATTTTACTTTGCACCTTCCATGTTCCAGAAGCTCTTAGAAATACTGTATAAATTTATTTTGTTAGATGTTTTTTTTTTTTTTCTCACTTTGCAAGCCTCAGCATGTGACTCCATTTTGAGGCAAGTCAATGTAAATACTCGAGCAGATGTAGTTACCCACTGTTGATTTTCATGGCAGAACAAGCACTTGAAGGATGAACAGACTTGGCACATACGGAACCTACTAAAGGAGCTGAGTGAAGAGAAGTCAGACGGGCTACCAGTTGTAACAAGAGAAGATGTTGAAAATGCAATGAAGGAGAAATGGAAGTTCGAAAGAGATCAGGAGGAGAACTTGAAAGGTGACTTAGGAACTTAGGTATTTCTTGAATGTGTTCATGCTTTTGTCTCCTAATATGTTCAAAGTGTTGTGAACATGTCCAGATGAGAGTATTACCACTACAAGCACACACACGTGTGGGTAATGGACAAGAGAGGGAAGTAAGAGTGGGCAGAGCTACTGAAGCCAAGTGAGGAGGAGGAGAGGGAGGAGAAGGAGGGGCACTGACCAAAAACAAAGGCAGAGGAAAACCACCTGGCTCTCAACACCGGACAAGAGCCTGTTAGCTGCTACCCTGAAGTCCTCACAGGAGGAATTTGTTCTTTCCTCGGGAAAATTCTCTTGTCTGACAGCTTCTTTGGCTTCCAACTCAGTTCAGACTGGGGAACAAGGTGAATACTGCCATGAAGCTGCCCCCCCACTAGTATCACTACGGGAGCTAAGCCCCCCAATTTTGGTGGGAAAAGAGGAAGGAGAGTTGGCTGGGGGAAGGTTGGAGGACGTGGGAAGAAATGATGCTAGGTGCAGGAGTTGGAAGAGCATGACCTACTCTTGCGTGGACTTAGGAAACACCATGGGTCAGTGGGTGAGTCATACATGGTTCTAACACACGTATTTTTTTAAAGAAAAATTTCATTCCTTTATCCTAAACTTTCTGCTAAGATTTCCCAAACCATTTCTGCCAGAACCTCTATATAAACCATCACAACTAGGAAGCTGGAAAACTTAGTGAGAGATGTGAGTGTTCTCAGAAACAGTCCTAGCAGCTGGAAGGCAAAATGAGGACGAGATTCCCTGAACTTCTCCAAGTTCAAGAGCCTACTGACAAGCACTTCATGCACAGCAAGCACACCATCTGTCAACAGCTGTGGTTTTGAATGAGATGGTTTCCAAGACCAGCCATCAACCAACAAACTTCATTTTCAGGGGTCTCCACAACTGTTCCCACAAGCCTGTTCTGGCCCGTCCCTTGGAGGGCAGGGGGGATGTCACGAGGTGGTAGATACTGTATTTCCCAGTGCGCCTCTCCAGAGACTTCTTTTTATGTTCGGAAGGAGGACTTTAATAAGTCCCTTGAGATGGGAGTGAGACCACAAATGATACTGAGATGTGCTCACTAAAGTGCCTTCACAGGGAAAATGGGCCCAGCTAGCCGAGGTGTGCCTGGTTACAGTTTCGGCTGAGTGCTGGGACATGTGCGTCATGAGTGACTGGGGCCACACCAGGTGACTGAGCACAGCAGAGGAGGGCTGGGCATGCAAGGCAGTCCAAGAACCAAAGGAGCCCACTAATGCCGAGGGAGGGAGGGAAAGCAGGAGGACAGGAGGATGGGAAAAGCCTTTGTGAGTCAGTTCTCTTATGTCCCTGGAGTCACTGTAACCTGACTGGGTTTGGGGAGCGGCGGCGACAGCTTCATCTGGCAGCTTGTTGTGGTGCAGAGTCTCAGGCCCATTCTGGTCTCCTGAATTAGAATCTGCACTGTGACGAGATCCGGGGGACTCCCATGCACAGGAAGGTTTGAGAAGAACTGATGTAACCCCTGTTTTTCACCTTTTAGTTAGGACCCTTCAGTTACATGGACAAAAAGTTAACCCAAACTACCCTAAACATAAAGAGGGTGTTAATTTTTCATAAAACCAAACGGAAAAGGCAGGGTGTTCCTGACCTGGACCCACGGCCTCACATGCTGGCCGATCTCAGCTTTTCTCTTTTTTTTAACCTCTTCTTCTGCCTCTCCTTCTTTCTTTGTCTCCATCCCTGTCTCTTACCTCTCTTCTCCCTCTGTCTTGCTCCTGAAAGTTGCCTTTTTCTGAGGCCCTTGTCCCCATGAAGCTGGAACTCTGACCATGGACACTTCTCACCGTACATCCTCTTAACCTTCAAATGGAGACAAAACAGACATATTTCCCCCCAGTTCGAGGGAATGTGTTTCCAGGGAAGGCCTCTGAGCATGTGCCCGGCTTGAGACACATGCTCCGCCTGGACAAAGTCTTCTGGCCAGGAGAAGGGGCTCCTGGAATCGGCCCTCTTGTTTGACAAGGGGTGGAAGGAGGGAAGGGACATGGGCTCTGGCAAAGTAGAACAACAGCCACTCCCTCCACCTCTCTTTCAGTCTTCAGTGACAGCACCCAACCCTCCACTCAAAGGCTGACTGTGGCACAGGGCTGAGACAGCAGCCGACGACGCAAACAGGACAGCTCGTCATGCGTGTTATAGCGGTATTCACTGTTCAATGGCAATAACAGGGGCCATTTATCAAGGGATTTAAAAATATATGATCTTATTTACAGTCTTGGAAAAATACATGTCTGGAGTCCTTCTGGCCCTCTATATTGAAGAACATCCCTCTGGCCTGATTATAATGCTTCAGTCATTCCATAAACATTTATTGAACACCAACTAATTGCCAGACTCCATGCTAAGTGCTGGTTTTGTAGAGAAGAATAAGATGTGGTCTTACCTTCAGGGAGCTCTCAAACAAGATGGTGTGTGGCACTGAGCGAAATGGCCCCTAAATTCATTGTACCCTGCTCTTTGTAATACTTCCAGTTCCAAAATATTGAGAAGCACCAGACCCAGCCTAGAGATGGAGTAGGATAGCATGTTTAGCAAGTGCACCAGGACAAAGTGAAGGTTTATATGTGTAACACAGCTCAGTGTTTGTACATATTTACTAGAGAATTTATCTTTCACTCTGAAGGCCTTTGTAAGTGGGTCCCAGGGAAGACATGTTGAGATTACTGTCCTATGGTATCATCTCACACAAGGGAAGCCCGAACACTCAACTTTAGATGGTGGAAGCAACCTATTTGTTTACAAAAATGGCTATCAGGGACACCACAGGATATAAGTTGAACTCACTTTGCCCAGAGGCACAGTGGTCAGAAAAGTGACAATTTATTAATAAAAAGTCTATGTGATATAATGTACAAAACAGGACACTTATCAAGCTATCATTGGATTAATTTAAGCTTCTGCATTCCTAGGCATATAGGTAGTCTATTAACTTACCTGTCATAGCCTAAAACTACACATCTATTTTATAATTGGAAGTTTAAGTTTACTTGGATTATGCATCATGGGGGAGAAACAATAGTTGAAATAGTTTAGATTCACTTTAACTGTAGATAAAAATTTGTGTTTATGAGTTAACAGCATTTTAGTAGCAGAACTTTCAGGCCTCAACTTCATAAAATCAAATTGCAATGTATCATGGCTGCAAGAACAATGGAAATGACATGGTGCCTTAATTTTCTCTCAACAGATATGCGCATGCAAATAAATAATGCTGAGAAATTATTTCTTGAGAAACTCAGTGAAAAGGAATACTGGGAAGAATACAAGAATGTAGGCAGTGAACACCATGCTAAACTCATTACCTCCTTGCAGAATGACATCAGTAGAGTTAAAGAAAATGCGGAGAAAATGTCAGGTCAGTGACAACAAAGCTAGTTCAAATTCAACAGAAAATCTTTGGAGAGCAGCCCTTTGGTAGAAGAAAAAAATGTGTACTTCCTGAGTCATTCTTTACTATCAGCACAAGCAGCTATGAACCTAAGGGTAAAGGTGGAGAGAGGAGAAGAAGGACTGGTGTTGGGGGGGCCGGGGGAGGCAGTGGAGAATCCCTGAGGCCTTGGAGAATGAAGCTTTATTCAGTGGATGGTGTCTGCATGCTTCTATTCCTAGGTTTGGGGCAATTCAACTGAAGTAGGAAGGTCCTGGGACAGGGTTATATTGAAAAGAAATTTACCTGAGGCAAGCTTAAAACAACTTAACCAGGCTATAAAACCAGAATCATTGTAGAGAAATGCCCAAGTAAATGCTAGGTTATAGTCAGAAAGAACTGAAGCACAAACACAAGACGGGAAATGGAGAGAATGTGGAGTAATGGCATCAGGCCTGATGAAGCTAGCTTACCAGGACTAGTTCTGAGAACCATGAGGCCACCTATCTGTCACTGTGGCTAAGCACAGTGGCTTAAAAAAATATCAGAGACCCAGAGAAAGGAAAGTCATAGAGTAGAATAAATGGAAAAATCGGATGACTCAGAAGAACGCTGGCCAGATGACAGCTGGTGATGGTGCTCTGAGTAGGGGACATAGTCATGTGGGGTCATTTCCATGATCCCCTGCGGGGGACCTGTCATGGGATATTCCACTACTGGACCAAGTATTCTGTAAGTTTCTCAGCTCAGGGCTTCTGCACCACAAAGGAAATGTAAATTTGGTTCCAAATCAATCTGAGTTTAGAGTTCCTATTTTTCAAAATATTTTCCTCCCCAGAAAAAAAGTGGAGAATAAAAGGGACACCTTCCAAGGCATCCGGGTGGCTCAGTTGGTTAAGCGTTTGGCTCTTGGTTTCAGCGCAGGTCATGATTTCAGGTTCCCAAGATCAAACCCTGCATCAGGCTCCACACTCAGCAGGGCATCTGCTTGGAACTCTCTCTCCCTCTTCCTCTCCCCCTCCCTCCTGCCCACTCTCTCCCTCTCTCTTTCTCTAATAATAAATAAATAAATCTTTTTTTAAAAGGGAGAGGGGACACCTTCCTACCCTCCAGACACTCAGATCCTCTCTCTAGATAAAACCACTATTACCAATTTTTGTAACTGTTGCCAGAAATATTTGTATCAATATATATAAAGCATGCTACAAATACAATTTGGTACTTGCTTTTTCATGTAACAATATGAACATTCTTACAGATCAGTACATATTAGTACTTCTTCATTTTTCCAGTAGCTACTTTGTTTTGTTGTATTATAATTTTTTTTTACAAATCCCCTACTCATAAGCATTTAGGTTGTTTCCTGTATTTTACTAATACAAATAATGTTGCAATGAATATTCTTAAATATCTCCTTTTACTGTAATGAATATCCTTGTATTTATGTAATTTCATTTTTGTGTATCTCTAGGAAGGAATGGCTGGCCCAAAGTGCCCATTTATTTCTTTTTTATTTTGATAGGTATGGCCATCCATAGAGCTTGTACCAAGTTGACTAACCACCCCTACCCCATGCCCGACGTCTCCCTGGGTAGATGAGGATGCCTATGTTTCTGCATCTTCAACAACAGGGATAGCTAACTTTTTGTTCTTTGCCAGTCTTAAAAGTAGAAAGTTGTATCTCACTGTAACTTTAATTTCCACGTCTCTTATTATAAGTGATAGTGAATACCTTGTCAGAAGTTCAGGAAATGTAATGGGAAATATAAATACATTTCCTTTTCTGTGAACCATCTGTTCACATCCCTTGCTCATTTTTCTACCGTGTGGTAAAGCTCTTTACATTTTAAGGAAATTAGCTCCTTAACTGTGATACAAAGTACAAATTTTTCCACCATTTGTCATTAGTCTTTTTTGGTGGGCTATATTTATGGGGACATGTTGAAGTTTTAGAGTGTGCAAACCAGATTTTTATTTTATGATATGAGATGATGAATAAGTTGTCCAATATTTTCTTCTAGAATATTTATGGTATCATTTTAATATTTACATCTTTGATTTTTTTCCTGTGTCTATGCGGTAGGAAACCAACTTTATTTTTTACCAGGTGGTAACCCTAACCCTTACCCTAACATCGTGTATCAAATAATTCATTTTAATCCTGCTGATTTGAAATGCTGACTTTATCATACTTGAGTTTCCCATGTGTATTTGGGTCTCTCCCTATGCTTTCTATTCTGTTCCACTGATCTATGTATTTGTGCACCAGTACTATACTTTTAAAATGGTTATTATTTGGGGAAGTTTAAAATTTTTAAATCTCTCCCAACATTTCTTTATATTTTAAATCAAAAAGTCATCTTCTCAGATAAAATTATTAACCCACTATCTTGATCAGAAATTTGGATGATTTGAGTTGAAAAGTGTCATTCTGTGCATCCAGCTTTGGGATGGTGGTAATAACATTTACGTACTGAATTATTTTCTGGTTAAACCTTAGTCTGTAGCTGACTTTAGGTTTCATAGGACAATAGCTGTTATGGGCTTTTCTTATCTGTCGTTAGTTTTAGGAATTTCTCCTAACCATGCAGATAGCAGCAGCAACTTGGCTTGGGGACTATGAAAATACTCTGGGGGCCAATAATTGGACCATGGATAAGAGCAGGACACTTAAATCGATGTATCTGGAGCCTTACTATTATATTGCTGTTTTTCTTCCCTTCCTCCATGATCCCTCTAGAATGTTCCTCCCACACCCATGATCATGGAGTTTACTTTCAAGGAACAAGTATTTTAGGGAAAGAGGTGATTATTGAAACAGGACATTAAAGTCAACTTTTTTAGTCTCAGTTTAAATTGGGGTGCTAATATAACAGACACCACATTTCAGAGTAAACTGAGAGACTGCCATACCGAGGAGACAGAAAACTAAATTCCAGTCTGTACAAGAAGTTGGACAGGTCAAGAAAAGATTGTTGGAAATTAGGGGACAGTATTTAGAAAGAGATCTTGGTGTGCTATACGTCTTATGCTGTCCCACAAAAGGGCAGATGAAGGGTAATTCTTCCATCACCTCAGATCAAGATGGACAATCTTTAAGGAAATTCCTCAGATTGTTCAGTATGTATCCTCTGTGGTTTGGGAGACATAGAGGTCTAGTCCTGAGAAATCTAGGGGGTAAGACACTGACTGATCATTCTGACAGCAGAGCCAAAGGGAAGTGGCTGCTGTCCTGAGGTAGGCCTGTGTCTTAATCCTTTTAGACTACTACAACAAGATACACTGAATGGGTGTTTTATACAACAGACATTTATTTCTCACAGTTCTGCAGGCTGGGAAGTTCAAGATCAATGCCAGCAGTTTTGATGTCTGGTGAATACCCACTTCCTGGTCCACAGACAGCCATCTTCAGTGGAGGGGACAAGGGAGCTCTTTGATAAGTGCGCTAATCTCATTCTTGAGAGTTACCCCCTCTTGGCCTAATGACCTCCTGAAGACCCCATCTCCAAATACCATCACACTGGGGATTATGTTTCAAGGCATGAATTGGGGGCAGAGGGCCACAAATACTCAGTCTGCAGCAGGCTGCACTCTCAGAGATTGTCATGGCAAAGCACAAACGTGTTTCCTATGAATGTGCTATCAGAGAGAGCTAGTACACAGTCCTGTTAGAGCTCGGTGATGGTGTCCTAACAGAGAAATAGGAGCCTGCTACGTATGGGAGGGAGCAACAGATTGAGAGCCGGAGGCCAGAGGACAAGTTGTTAGCCAGCCTCAAGGATACTACATCCCCTCCATCAAGGAAATGCAGGTGAAATAACTAGCAATGGGGAGGGTGGTCCTCTGAAGAACCTATAAAATACTCCCATGAAAAAGGAGTCAACCTTAAGTGCCAGCTAGGACCAGAAGGTGCCACATTAGCTTGAGACAGTATCTGTCAAGTGAGAGCTTTCTTGTCCCTTTCCATGCTTCTCTTCAGCCTTGAGGAAGGAGGCACAGAAACTCAAATCAGAGGAAATAGTTGATGTCCAGGTTGGGAAGGGAATAGCCACAGCTTTGAATGGAGTTTAAAGTTTTAATTACTACAAAAGACTCGATACGTTAATTACTGATTGGAGGGCTCTTATTATCACAAAGGATCCAGAAAAGTAAGAAATTTGCCATATATCTTGTTGGGAGAGTTACTAGCCTCACAGTATGAATTTTAAAGGGAAAAGAAAAAGCTAAATTTGTTTGATGTCCCATGGCCATGTTTTTTTAATATATCACTTGCAGTGAGGAATGGGAAGACTGAAGATGGAAACAGGAGCCCAGTGGTGGCTCTAGAGATGGCTCCTCTCTACACTTATCTTTTATGGCCTGTGCCCCTTTCATGTGGCCTCTGCTTTGCTCTGTCCTGTCCCCACTCTCTTCTTGCCTCCCACACAACAGTTCTTGCAGTTTTCTACAGCCCAGATTCTGAAGAGCTGGTGTCATCACCTACCTAAAGAAGATGAGCAAAGACCTTTGCCCATGCCTCCTCATGGGGCATGGGTCAGCCATTCTGTGGTCAGCTACCCATCCCTGCCTTATTCGGGACCATCCATGAGCTCTGGGCTGGAGGGGGTGGGGACCACCCAGAGCTGCTTCCCTGAACTTTGGCTGGGAGATGTTGGGATAGTGAATAGAGGAAACACAGTCACTATTCTATCCAGGACAAGGCTTCATCTCTCAATAAAAGGAAAGGGGACCTTAGTGAGGCCCAGCAATACAGAAAGTGTGGGGTTATGATAAGTCATTAGATATCAGGGTCACAGAGCATTTTTACTTTTGTCCTTCACCAGGCACACAGGACAGGAATCTCTAAAATTTCTTTGTACACTAAGATTTGGGTTCAAACACACTTACAAAAAAAGGAACATGACTTCTTTGAACATTGATTTTTCATCTGTAAAATGGGAGTCCTTTGGTGATCTCCAAGAGAACTCACAAGAGGCCACCTCCACCCTCCCTACAGGAGAGGGTCAGCATGGTGAGGTTGTGTGACACTGACAGGTGTGTGAAAAGTGGGCAAGAGACTTCCAGAAAGCAGTGGGGGAGCAAAGCAACACGGAGCCAACACAGCAGGGAAGGAAGAATAATGCAAAGCAAGCTTCAGCCAGCCATCAGCTTCTGAGAAGTGGCCACATTAGGGGTATGAACAGACAGGAGTTTAAAGGCACAAAGCCACAGTCTCCCATGCTCCCATTAGCAACATCTCCAACTTTTATGAGAAGATGTTTCATACTCCCAGCTTCTTTGGCTGTATTCACAAATGCATGTTAACCGTTGTTTCTCAAAGCAGCATGGGAAATCACAAAAGCTAGCAATGAGATTTTTATATCCTCCCTTGTGGTGGTTACTCTGTTCTTCAGAAGGTAAACAGTTCATAGAATTTTATATGGAACTTGGAACAAGTTGGGTATTTTTATTACTTTGTCAGTGTTAATATGGCACTAGAGACAGCTATAACTTTAGTCAGATCATATTTGATCATCTATTTTTTAGGATTTGCAGCAAAGAATTAATACTTAATCTTATCAAGCTCTAGGTGATGGTTTCTTTCAGATGTTAAGAATGAAAAATCCGTTATAACTAAACTCCTGATCCATTGCAACTCTTAGACTTTTTGTTGGGTAGAAGTTTCAACTGAACAGCCAGCCTTAGTCTAGTGAGCTAGGTCCTGAACTGAAACAAATTCTATCAGAAATGAGACTGGAATGGTTAAAATATCCAAGTGATAACTCTGAATGGGAGTAAGCAGAATAGAGGTTGTATGGATGGGTATATGTGGGTTGGAATCATGAGGACTTCCATTTTCTTATTCTCCAGATGTCAGGTTAGACCATTTTCCTTCTTCTCCACTCTCTACAGCAGCCTTAATGTCACTATACCTCACTTTCCCTTGAACAGAGTTGTTAATGGTATGATCACGAAGCATCTTTCAAGGCCTAAAATTTAATGATCCTTTGCTCTCTCAATCCTGACTATGAAATAAGAAAATCTGGAGAGAATAAAGAATCCTGCACTTCTTCATATCTGTCCTCCTTTCTTGCTCTGAGCCCCACTCAGAACGAGGGGCTGACTTTCACGGCCCCTTCACCCCTCTCTCCGTCTTCTCATTCTGTCTTTCCTGCCCAAGAACACGCATGCCAAGAATACTGGAAATTTAGTTAGATGGAGTCAGAGGTGCAGGATGCTTCTCCTGCAGATAATCAAATCTTCTTTATATTTCCGTTATGGAATCAGAAGTGTGTGATATGCAAGGTAGATGGCTGCCCTAAAGTATTGGGAATTTTCCCTTTTGGAAAGATAATCCTTTGAGAATACAAATATCCTTAGGAGAGACAGCATCTTAAGCTAATTCACATTAAAAAGTTGGCAAATTGGGACGCCTGGGTGGCTCAGTTGGTTAAAAAGTTGGCAAATTATTGGAGCATTTCTTCTAACAGGAGGTACTAGATACTTCAGTAAAAATGTACCCTGAGAATTTAGGGGGGAAATATGTAGAAAGGAGAGGAGAGGATCATGGAAGATAAAATTTATGAGCAGCATAGTTTTACCTAGGACTAGCCTTGTTAAAGCTTCTAATTTTCTTTTTAAAGAACACTATAAAATCACTCTGGAAGATGCTAGAAAGAAAATAATCAGAGAAACTTTGTTGCAACTGGATCAAAAGAAGGAATGGGCCACACAGGTATATTTCGGTTTTCTTAAAAACAAAACAAAAGGGGCACCTGGGTGGCTCAGTGGGTTAAAGCCTCTGCCTTCGGCCCAGGTCATGGTCCCAGGGTCCTGGGATCAAGGCCCACATCCTGCTCTCTGCTCAGCAGGGAGCCTGCTTCCTCCTCTCTCTCTGCCTGCTTCTCTGCCTACTTGTAATCTCTGTCAAATGAATAAAATCTTAAAACAACAACAACAACAAAACAAAACAAAAAAACAGGGGCACCTGGGTGGCTCAGTGGGTGAAAGCCCCTGCCTTCAGCTCAGGTCATGATCCCAAGGTCCTGGGATCGAGCTCCAAGTCGGGCTCCAAGTCGGGCTCCTGCTCAGTGGGGAGCCTGCTTCCTCCTCTCTCTCTCTCTCTCTCTCTCTCTCTGCCTGCTTGTGATCTCTGTCAAATAAATAAATAAGAATCTTTAAAAAAAAAGAAAATAAATTTATATTTTATGAACTACTGACAAAGTGATGCTTTTCCTGTTTTCTTCATCTAAAATGACTTTCTCCAAGACACTGTCTAGTTACCCTGAAACTATTTGCTATTAAGTTTGTAAATATGTATATTTTTATTACTGACATGCAGAAGTCTTTCAAATTAAAAATGTAGTAAGAGAATCTACTCATGCTTTTGCTCTATGTTGGATTATGTCTGTGACCATAAACTTGAAGAATATTTGGTCCCTGAAGTTCACCCGCTTAAATCATGGAACAGATCACTTCATGATTGATTTCATCATGGCAATCAGATTCAGTCACAATGGAAGCCAAATTGAATGGATAACTATTGTCCAGTTCTCTAAATCACCTGTATTAGGCAGTGTGAATCAGCAAAAAATAATATGAGAATAAAGAACAAAGCAAAAGTTCTTAGATATATTCCCAAAATAATTGCAAAATATAATGTAAAATGATCAGATAAGTTGATTGTGAAGCACCTGTTGCAAGTCTTCCTTAATACAGAAACTTTCTTGTAGAATGCCATACGGTTCATTGACAAGGGCAGCTACCGAGAGATCTGGGAGAATGACTGGCTGAAAAAGGAGGTAAGTGGAATTTTATTTTATTTATTTATTTTTAAAGATTTTATTTATTTGACAGAGAGAGAGATCACAAGTAGGCAGAGAGGCACACGGGGTGGGGGGAAGCAGGCTCCCCGCTGAGCAGAGAGCCCAATGTGGAGCTCAATCCCAGGACCCCAAAATCATGACCTGAGCTGAAAGCAGAGGCTTAACCCACTGAGCCACCCAGGCACCCCAGTAGGTAGAATTTTAAAAAACAATTTCTTCTTTCTTATTTTTTTGAACTGGAAAGAACTTTTATTTATGAGCTGAAGACATGGGAAAAGCATAGTATTGTGACTAGCTAAAGTAAAATTTAAGTGGAATCCTAATCTTATTACAAGCTGTTACTCAATTAATACCATCAATAATTTTAATAACAACCAGAAATCATTTTTGGCATCCTGACCTGACTCATATAATATACTCAAATGTATGAAGCTTCTTTATGCCCTAAAATTGATCTGGTCTTCCTCAAGACTCTGCTTCCTTCTGGGTAGTGGGAAAAAGGCTGAAGGATCATTCTAACCTCATACCCTGCTGTTTTTGAATTGCCTTTTTGGGATGACATAGTCTCCTTTGCATAAATGTTCAGTTGTTTAGATTTTCTTACTTCCCCCTGCTCTGCTCCAAGACAGATCCTGTTATATAAAGAGGTAGGGCTTACATGCCTTCTTGTGGGGCATGTCATTAAAGAGGGCTCAGATCTGTTGGTTTCCTTTGGATCTTTGCTCCCTCTGCCTTTTGTCTGTACAGGACGTGCTTTCATCTGCTCCCTGCACTGGTGATTTCTGAATGGGCTGCTCTGGCCTTGTGGACATCATGTTGCCGCCAATACCGAACCCACAGTTGTAGCCATTTGCCAGTGGTCAAGATGTCCCTACTCACAGCAGTCTCTACATACTATCCTAGCTTGGTTATCAGACTTCTTCACACCTCTTTCTGGGGAACATGTGGGAACTAGTGGGCCCAGTGTGCTGCCTTAGACTCAGCTCCCCGGGTCTCCCTATACCAGCGCTACAATACTGCTCTTACTGAATGTGGTCATGGGAGGACTCCTAGACCTTCTTTGTTATGAGGCACTGTCCTGTTTTCCTTACACTGTACAGACTAGACCCTCTGTCTTCCCTCCTTACACTCATGTACCTGGAAAATTCCCAACTCTCTTTTAGGCACAGACTCTGATGCTTTATTTCTTTCTGAATCATTTTGTATTTCCCCCAGAAAGTCTTTACTTTTTCCTCTGTGCTCTCTTGTTTCATAACTCTTGTTAAAATATGTTGAAATTGTCTGTTTATGCATCTATCTCTTCGTTGCAGAGAGGTTATGCTTTTTCCACTACATGTCCATGAGAACTAGTAAATAATCTATGTTTAATATGTAGTTACTGAATAAAAGGATGTCCATGAGTACAGATACATTCATTGGAGATAGGAATCAAGTACTTGGCTTAGATCTTGGGTAAAGATGTGAAAGCATGTTATTGGATAAAAGAGGTAATCTTTGGTCTAGATGTTACAAGGGTGCTATAAAAGATGTGCAAAACTCACTACTTGGAAATTCCCTTTACATCCAGACAAGTAGTCACCAACCTGTGCTCAGATACTGTCTATGAAAGAACACTCACTCTCTTTTGGAAGAATTCACTTCAACTACACACAACTCTTGTTTGCAAGTTATATATATGTACATGATTCTCAAATGTGCATGTTCAGCACTGACATGTGTGTCCTTAGCTCTAGACCTGTATCTTTATTTGCCTGCCAGATATTTACACATGGATGTCCTAAAGTTACGCAACATAACTAAAGCAGAATTCGTTAAATTTCTCTTTAAATTTTCACTTCTTGCATCTCCTTTTTCACCATCTGCTCAGATACCTGAAGTAAAAATGTCACTGTCACCTTCTCTTCTCTTTTCCTTGCCCCCTATTTGGCTGAATAGAGTTGGTGAATCTGGGAAACAAGTAATTTAAAAATTAATGTGCTTTCTATGATAGCAACTATTATCATTAAGCTGCCCTTATAAAGTCATGGTAAATAGGAATCCAGACTACTTCCAAAATGAATCAAGATGAATCCCCAGTTTTAAAAAATGAATATTGATTTTAAAAATTCAAGGTGAATGAGTGCCTGGGCGGCTCAGTTGGTTAAGCATCTGCTTTCAGCTCAGGTCATGATCCCAGGGTCCTGGGATGGAGGCCCTTATGTTGGGCTTCCTGCTTAGTGGGGAGCCTACTTCTCCCACTCTCTCTGCTCCTCCCCCTGCTCATGTGCATATACCTCTCTTTCTCTCTCCAATAAATAAATAAAATCTTTAAAAAAAAAACCCAAAACTCAAGGTGAGCCTAACAGTTAAAAGAATATTAGGAAGCAGTTTAATCTTGATACTTTTATTGAATATAACAGCATAATCCTAATTAATAATAATTTAACAATTCAAATCTTAAATCTTATAAGATGTCATAGATATTAGGTTCAGAGAGAATACCTGTAAAAATTTATATCTGACTGATAAGAAAGGGTTTTTTGGTGTCTTGATCCTTCCTACTAAAGCCACAAATTATATTTTGTTTCATTTCTTTATTTTATTTCTCATGATTCAGTAGAAATATGAGACAGGAAAAATGTCAAGTTTAATTAAATCATGAGCAAAAGAGCTTAGTGATAAAGGACAAATCATTTTAAGGAAATTTAATAGACTTAATTTCTCCTATTTCAATAAATACTTATTTTAGCATTATTAAATTTACTCATAAAATTAATACATACCATCCCTGGCTATAAGTATTATCACAAGAATTGAAAATTGCCCAGAAATGGAATAAAGTATGTCAATTAATTTCTTTGAGAGAGATTTAGAATGATTAACAAGAGATATTCAATAATGGAACTCTTGCAGGAAAAACATGTCATTAAAGGTACTAAAATACAGTGCAAAAAATATATATATATAATAATAATGGAAGTCCTGAGAGCATTTCTCTATTTAACTATCTTTCGCCAATAACCAAAAACTTGTTATCTGTGGGAAGGATATGTAGTGTCCTATGCATGACTTACATTATCTGGTTTTATTTGGCATGATAATTAAGGAAGGGAGGAAAACTGAAATTTCCAAATGACTTGGATTCACTCAACAAATAGAGAGCCAATACAACTAGACAAAAGGATTCAAAGAGGTTAGCAATCAGAGTTTCAAGTGTGAGAAAGCATGAAGTTAACTTGCTTCTTGGAGGGGAAATTTTCAAGAGCATACATTTAATTCAGGATCCTAAGTCTCTGACTTAATAATAGTTTAAATTATCTTTCTCAATCTCTTAAGTACATTTCTTGGGTATCTGGGGAGAAGTCAAGGTAGGGAGAGAAAAGCAGTCTTCTACTTCCTCCTTTTTACTTTCTTACCCTAGAAATTTAAAGGTATTTATATGGCGATAAAAAGGAAGTAGTTTTCATTTCCCTAATATTTCAAAAGGCTGGAGACAGTAATTGTTGGGAACCTTAGTTAGTAGTCCAAAGGGGTCAGTGATGCCACAAGATATCCTTAGCTTGGAAGATCAGACTTAACTCCCCAAAAAGGACCTCTTCATTCTCAGCTTTGGAAGGAGACCAAGAACTGTGTGTGCTGCCTCCCAAGCATGCCAAGCCCTTGGGTCAAACATTTCCAAATGTTCTATCAATTCCTTCTGTTTACAAACTCTAAATATAATTTTTCTCATTCTTTGACATTTGAAAATTATTAACTTTTCTTAAGGCATTCAAGCCCATAATCAAGCTGATTATCTCCCAACGCACAAGATGCTAAAGCACCAACCCCTGAAAGCTTTCTTATAATTTAGTATTATGGACTTAAAATGGTTTGCTAAATAGTTTAAGGCAGGTAAATAATATATGCTTTTCTTTCGAACTGCAAGCCACCAGCAATATTTGAGCCTTTCCTATGGCACTAGTATTGTTTTATGTTACTGTTATTCGTGTATTTGTTCACTGGATTGTAAGCCTCTTTGAGGGAAACTCTTTCCATGCCTCATTCACTTTTATATCCTTCTATGTCTCACACAGAACCTTGCTCATAGTAGGAATTTAAGCATTTAATACATGACTTATGTGAGAGATATGCATGTAGTAATATACAGAATGTTTCCAGATTCCAAAGTGCAATAAATAAATTTCAAGTACAAGTCAAAAATGTTAGTTATCTAAGTGCTCATCTCAGCTACACTCTTGGCAATACCTAATAAGAGATACTGAATCTAAACCCCTGAACCTTTTTTGTTTCATCATATTCCCTTGAGATACTTTTTCTAGTTTATCTCTATTATTCCCATCAGCGTATCACTTTCTCTTTTATAGTCTTTTTTTAAAAAGATTTATTTATTTTAGAGAGAAAGCATGCTTGGGGGGAGGGGCAGAAGAAGAGGGAGAGAGAGAATCTCAAGCAGATTCTCCACTGAGCCCAGAGTAGACATGGGGCTTGATCTCATGACCCCAAGATCATGACTTGAGCTGAAATCAAGAGTCAGATGCTTAAGTGACTGAGCTACCCAGGTGCCCCTCTTCTATACTCTTCTAATTCTCCTATCATCCTGACCTATCTCCATGAGCACCTCTCAATGCAGCACCTGTATAGCTCATGCTATATGAGGCAGGCAGAGAGGTGAGTCTAGTAACATCCTATATATCCTTCCCACTATCTAAGTCTTTAGACAAAGTTTCCAAAATACACTTCTTAAAGACTGATGGGAATTCCATCAAAAGCAGCAGCAAATTTTGTTCATATTTAATTAAGTTAGTCATATTTCTTTAGCAAACATTAAACCTGCTATGTCTACCCATGACCTTCCATCACCTGCAAAATAAAAACCAAACCCTTTAGCATTATTTCCCTAATTGTCCCGTTTCTCTCCTACTTCTCCCCACATCCACTTTGTATCTATCCAAACCAAAATAACTGTGCCTAACATGTGGTTTCTTCTGCCTAGAGTGTACCTTCTTTTGTACCTAACTTGGTCTTCAAGATCCAGATTAGATGTCATCTGCTCTATTAATTCTCCCTTACCCCCTACCCCAGACCTAGGGTGAAACTCCCACCATAGCTGAGTATCTTCCGTTATGGTTTGATCATACTGCTTTTTTTTTTTTATCACCATCTTCCCGATTTAAGCACAACGATAAGTTAATTAGTCTTATTTTCATGTTTATCTCTACCTCCAGCACATAGAAAGCTCCAGGGTTTCTGAAGAGTAGGAAAAGAGGACTCCTGCCATTCACTAATAACTGCCTAACCATGTAAACAAGTTCTGCAAACAATGCAGAAAAGAGACCCACCCATCACTTCTTAGAGAGGAAGGACAAAGCAAACCCAGTGATAAATAATACAGGATAGATCTTCCCCTCAGGCAAATGGACTTTTAGGAGTTGAGTATTTTACAGAAGACAAACTTGAACTAAGTCAACAAGTACCAACATCCATCCATTCTCTTCTTCTGAGAACAGATTGCAAACCACAAGAAAGAAGTTGAAAAATTGGAAAACATTATTCATGAACTGGAAGAAGAAAATTTGGTGCTTATTGATCAACTATTCAACTGTAGACTTGTGGATCTTAAAATACCCAGGTGAAAGTTATTAGCATATCTAGGAAGTAGTCTGTAAACACTTGTATGTGTAAGAAGTTATTTTTAAAAGATGATATAATTTTTTAATGCTCTAGCTGGATGGCAATAGCTGCAAAGAAAGGCACTCACAAAATGGCCATGGTGAAGGTGTAAGATTATTACAATTGTCTGTGGGTGCATGCTAACTTTGGCTTGCTTCTTCTAACAATGCACTGCAATCTTAACAGCAAACACTTAACCAGCAACATCACAACTGCTGACCTTCAAAAGCCTCCAGGTCAGCAGGGAAAATGGGCATAAAAATAAAAGCATACCGGTGCAGCAGAAGATAGATGAGGTGTGATCAGCTTTGCTGTAGCTTCCCTGAGGTCTTCTGCACTTCTGGTTACCTTGTGGACTGTAACATTGTTTCCTCTGATAGTTAGTGGAAGCTCAAGCTACCTTCCAGGCAGAGAAAATAGCCTTGCATTCCAAGTCACATTTATTCCTACGAAAGAGAAACCAAACGTGTATTTTAGGCTCTCTCTTTTTCTGACCCGACAAAAGAATTCTTAGCACACCAGTCTTGAGGAAAACTGGGACCCTGGAATATGGAATTCAAATTCAGTGTGGTGGTAATGATTTGGGCAAGTCATCAGAAACAATCAATACTCCTAAGAGTAGCATGTTTAGGAAGAGAGGGGAAACGAATCACACTAATGCAGGGTGTGCATGTGGAAGATGGGAGACAAATGCCTCGATCCAGGAGTTAAAGCCGAGAAATTAAACATGGTGAAAGGGCCACAAAAAAGTTCCTACCCGAGTAATTCTTGTGGTTTGGGTGGCATGGAAAAATACTGTTTGTGACATAATAGAGTATTTCTTGTTCACAAACTTCCCAATGTGTTCCAAGCAGGATGGCTACAGGTATTGTGGGGTTTCATTTGCTGGGCTAAGGGATGGGCAGCAGGATACAAGCATGGAGAAACAGGAACCGTGTAGTTGTGTTACAGGCTGAAGCCTGGTGGGGCAGGATAGAGTAGGGGCCACCTGCTCCCTCGCACAATGTCCACGCGCCGCCCTGGAGAGGTAGACACCTGTGCAGACGTGGGGGGCAGTCAACTGTTTACTGGACTCCTGAATTCCCAGTCTCTTGATCTGATGCCCTTGAGGAGTCCTAGGGGGTGCAGGCCTTAGTGTCCCCCCAGTAGGCGACACGCTCTTATCAGCTCCCTCCTCTTTGATCGGGTCTCCAGCTCCATGCTCCTGTCAATCCTGCTGCTGCTGTCACCTTCTTAGCCGGCAGGTCTTCATCTCTGCAGCTGCGCTGGCGCTTTACCTGCCTCCACTATGGTCTTTCCTTCTTTTCTCAACAGGCCCAATCTTAGAAAAGAGCTACCCTCCAAACTACCAACCCCATCTGCTTCTTTGGTCAGCTCAGTCTGCTCTATCTGATTTGGTGCTGCAACGGGTGGGAATGGCTAGCTAGTCATACAAAGGGGAATTCTTTCACTGGCTAGAGAGAACTGGGTCTTGATGGGCAGGGAGATGAGCAACTTTTAATGGAGATTTTCATGAAGTTGTTTGCAACTTAACTTTGTCAGGTGCAACTTAACTCTACCCAATTTAACCCCTAGCCCCACAAAAATCCTCAGTAAAACCAACAGTGTTCATCAGTGCCTTGTGGCTTGGTTTTCTTTAGTGAGAGACCCGAGTGTTTAGTCTGGCTTCTGAGTTGGGAGAGATGAGTTCAAAATCTGAGCATGCAAAAAGAAAGCATGGGCAATGTGTATGAGAACCCAGTTAGGAGCCCTGGTACATGCTTCCAAGGCACCCTAATCTTTTCCTTCATGACCTGCATTTATCACACTCGTGACTACTTATTTAATGGCTGCTTCCTTGCTAGATTATAAATTCCTTGGGGCAAATGTTTAGGAAATTTTAGAAAGATCTGCATAAAGGAACAGAAATGTGTTAACCCTCAATTATCTGTTCCACTACTTCTCTGGGATAACTTTTGAGTGTATTCAGCAACTTTTACTATAAGCCATTTTCAAGACAAAGAAATAAAATACATATTGCATATTTTATGGCAACTCTCCTTTTCACCTTTCTGTTGAGAATTCAGTCTTGTAATATACTAGAAGGGTGAGAAATACACACAAACTGTGCCCAAAGGACATACAAAAAGTGTTTTCCTATTTGGCTCAGGTATTTTAGGGGCTCCTGGGTGGCTCAGTGGGTTGGGCCTCTGCCTTTGGCTCGGGTCATGATCTCAGGGTCCTGGGATCGAGCCCCGCATCCGGCTCTCTGCTCAGCACGGAGCCTGCTTCCCCCTCTCTCTCTGCCTACTTGTGATCTCTCTCTGTCAAATAAATAAATAAAATCTTTCTTTAAAAAATGGGGTATTTTAGCTAATAGAGTTACTACCTTTCCCATCCAATGCTCTCCAGACTTCCCCCTTCACAACTCACATAGAATGTCATAGTATTGCTAGACACTTGAGATGAGGTGAATGTCCACCACAGGTGACTTCCCAGGGACCCCAGCACCACAGAACTGAGGCTAAGTGGACCAATACTTACAAATCTAACACTAACTTCATATAATAACATTCTTTAAGTATTTTCCATATTATCAAGTATTGGTGCCCTATGGTGGTACAAAGGTGACAACAAATTAATGATTAGGAGAGAATCCACACTTATGAAGTTTAAGACATTTAGTATGATCATAATGATTCAAAATGGGAAAACCAGGAAAGAAGAGAATTCTAAGACCTCAGACATGTCTACCTGCAGACCAGAGCTACAAATGAAAGTGACCTTTACTGAGCTGAACCTTAAAAAGCTTTTATAAATATTGTATGCAGTTATATTATTTGCTGGAGACTTACACATTTTGAATAACACTTAACTCATTTTCTTTAAATAATCTAGGGGCTTCACTCTGATTGCTGAGCTGGTAAGCACGGGGGGTGGTTTGAATATCTGCAAGAGTCCGATTCACGCTGTCTTCAGGCAAAGCGATAGGGAGTTTTCAAGACATCATATACTCTGGTTGAAAGTTCATTGGGTACCTAAAAGCAGAGCACAGGCTTACACATGTGCACAGAGAGCTGCGTTGGTGGATGTACACGTCACTTGCCATGTCACTGAAACCTGCCACTCTGTGACAGCCAGAGCCTCCATGTCATCTGGGATTCCTGCTGCTCGCTGTCTTCCTCTTTTTCTCTTCATTTTAAAACCATCCATTCAAGCCCAGTTGTCCCTCACCTGGATTACTACAATAGCACCCTAACAGGTGTCGTGCTCACTTTCATTCCCAGGACATTAAGTGTGTTATTCCCTTACCACGCAATGCCCTTCCTCACCCCAAGCCCTTCCCTGGCAAACAGCCCCTGGTTCTTCAAGACTCAGCTCAGGTACCGTCTGCTCCTGGAAACCTTCCCTGACTCCTAAAGCTCCATCAGATGTTGCTTCTGTCCCACAGCATTTTTCACACTCCCCTACTCACCCATCAGGGTAGAGACCATCACCCTAAAATACTGTACGCCTCTCTGCACCCCACTGGGCCTCATGCACCTCAAAGGTAGGAACTATGTCTCATTTTTCATCTGTATCTCCAACACCTACCAGAGAGAAAGACACCAGTGAGCAGATGGTGTAATATTTGTTGACTGACAGGCTGTTTTTCTCATTTGTTCTTTTTAGGCAACTATATCTTACTCAAGCTGCTGGACTGAAAGCTCTGCCTAAAGCGCCTTTGGAGTTGCCAGAAATATATGGGGGTATTATTTTATTGTAATGGTGATAGGGTATTTTTTTTAATTAACAAATACTTATTGAGCATCTATTATAGACAGGTACCTCATACCCAAGAGCTATTCAGAGAGTAAACACATGCCAGCTTCTCCATATTTTTCTTCTTGCAGCTTTCTCTAGTCCTGTTTTCAAATTAAAGTTGCTATGTTCCAGAGAATTACATTAAATACTCGTGGAGAGGGATGGGGTGCTGTCTACACTGGTGTGTTTTTGGTTCCAGTTTAGTCAACCAACCAAAATACCAGCATGCACATACATTACCATATGATTACCAAAACCTATCAGCTAACAGAAGGGCATACAACTTAAAGAGATTCTAAACATGGGACTCACTCTCACCCTAATACATAGATTCTATATTTTTCAAAGCTCTTTCAAATTAAAAGTGTGAGAAAGTGTATATTATACTTTCATTTTTCTCGATCCCCAAATAACCAATTTCTTTGTATTCATCCCAAAATTGCAACCTGCAGAAGTAAAAGGTAGAGACCTCATGAGCTCATCAGTGGAGGGCAGTGCTTCGTATCTCACTCATGAGGATAGTATCAAATATGCTGAGCAACTGCAGACAGATGAAGAAAACAGCTCATGTATAGAGTTTGGGCCCTCTGATTTGAAATACTTACTATATGAGGACGAGAAGGATTTCAAGGTAAGATTCATGAAAAAAATTTTTGAGTACTAAGAGTACTCATGTACTTTTGAGTACATGTTGTTTTATTAATTGAGAAAATTAACCTAAAACATGGATATTGAAAAATTCTATTTGAACTAACTTATTAGTAAGGTTGGCCCACCATTCATATCTCTCACTAGATAGAATTTTTACTTCTACTCTTGTGCAATTTGCTACATATATTCATTAACAGGGTTTCATTCCTAGTATATCATGTAAGTTATCTAATGCTATATAACAAATTACCTCCAAACTTAGTAGCTTATAACAATTGTCATTTATTCTCTTTCATGGCTTCTGTTGGTTAGGAATTTGGGAAGGGCTCCAGTGGACAGTTTTCACTCGGGCCCTCAGGCAGTTGCAGTCCTATGTCAGTGGGGGCAACGAGGTCATGTGAAGGCTTGACTGGGGCAGGAAGATCCACTTCCAGGGTGGCTCACACATATGGCTGGCAAGTGAATGCTGGCTAAGCTGGGAGCCTCCATTCACTCTTCACATGGGCTCTCCACGGGGTGCCTTTATTATTTCTATCATGGTGTCTGCTTTCTCTGAGAATAAGCAATACCAGAGACCAAGGTGAAAGCTGCAATATTTTATATGAACTACATTTGGAAATCATATACCATCTCTTTTCTCATATTCTAGTCGTTGATGTAGTTACAAAGTTCCACCCAAAGGGAGGGAATGTAGCTCCTGCATCTGGAAAGAGGAAGGAGCACCACACTCTAAGAACAGCATGTGGGACAGGATATCTATTGGTATGGCCATCTTTGGAAAGCATAAACTGCCACATATACCATATTAGGTGAAAACTGGAGTATCAAAGCTTTTTGCTTTTAAAGCCTTTTTGGTAGATTCCAATTACTCCCATATCTATCCCTTGCCATTTTCCTTCTTGGTACTACCAATAACTTTAAAAATTCTCCTAGAACTTAAAGTCTGGTAGGAGAAAGAGTGCTGTATGAAAGCAGAGAAACTGAAAAAATCAACACAAACCATTTTAGCTGAATACACCTCAGTCCTGCTTACATCAAGTGACAAAGACTAAAGTTCTAGTTTCTATGGCATTCAAACACCCCCATGGGGGTTTTGAAATTATGACATTTGGTATGTTATCATGACCTCAGGCTAGTGCACAATTGTTTACAAAATTCCAAAATCACATACCATTTGGCTGAATGAAAGACCTTCTTTCTTTCCATGGAGATTTTTGATGGTGGAAATGGCAATATGTACGCTATGGACTGAATTGGATCCCCATCCCCATTCCCACCCCCACCAAATTCATATGTTGAAACCCTCACACCCAATCTAGAGATAGGGTCTTTAGGAGGTAATTAAGGTTAAATGAGGTTAAAAAAAAAATGGGGCCCCAGTTTGATAGGAAGATGACTTATAAGAAGAGGATGTGCCTTGTAAGAACAGAGAGAGAAGGCAGCCATCTGCAAGCCAGAAAGAGAACTCTTATCAGAACTCATCCAGTGTAGCACTCTGATGTTGAATTTCCCAGTCTCCAGACTGTGAGAACTAAATGTCTGCTGTGTAAGACAGTCCATCTATGATATTTTGTCATGACAACCTGAGCAGACTCTGAAATATGTTGGAGACATTCGTCAGTTTGTTTTTCTCCTATCTTATGTTTAGTGTACTCTATAATTACATATTTTTAAAATACAATAAATAAATATAACTATATGCATTTTCGAGGAATAAAATAATGCCTTCCTTTTTTCATCCAGTGATTTTCCTAAATTCTAATAAATGTTTCTTGAAAACCCCACACATGCCAGGTACTTGTTAGATGTTTGGGAATTTATGGGAAGAATAGGCAGAAATGAAGTTTCAAAGATGCCTATATGGAAGGCCCTCCCCTCAAACTGTTACATGCTAGAAGATAGATTAGAAAATCACTAATCAATGTACATGAAGAATGTAGCACCTGTATCTGTCTCCCTGACCAATCAGTCTGTGACCTTATCACTGCACCTCAGCACTTGGTACAGGGCCTGGTACAAAGTGGGAACTCAGGAAAGGTTTGGTGAAATGTTGAAGGAATTCAAAAGAGAAAGTTATGGCTTGAGGAGGCTTCTAAGAGGAAGGCATGCTGGGTAGGGTCTGAGCTGTTTCAACTCACTATTGGGTTGGCTGGGATTTCATGTAAATTAGATTTCTAATTCCATTTGTGGATATCTTATATAGTTAGTTTGACAGAATATGGTCAGTTTTACTTATACAGTACCCAGTGGTCCTTTGAAAAGTGAAAAATTCATGGAGAATTTGCTTAATAAGAATATTTATAGTCAAAGTGATGTTTACAGATCCTTCCCATTGTTCTTGAAAAATGTAGAAAACTCTGCTGTGGTTATATCCTGGCCAGCAGAGGGTTACATACAGCCAACACTTTTCTTTTACCAATTAAAGACTTTAAGAGAATGTATCTCCCCACTCTATTGGTGCTCCCCACCCAACTCCCTGAAAGACAAGCCTGTTGGCTTGCTGCCTGCTCTTTGGGAGCTCTTGACTACCATGCCCCACTGGGAGTATAAGCTTATTGAGTGGTTTTCTGTTTATAGTGGCTCTCATGTTTCACATGTTATTCAGGCAGTTAAGAGGGCAATGAAATCTGTCAGATAAAGGTCAACTATAATAAAAGAAACCTAACTATTAAGACTGATAACTTGTTAGATAACCTCTCCTATTCTCTTCTGTGTCTGTTCACCATAGGATTATGTAAACCTGGGTCCCCTGCAAGTGAAGCTCATGAGTGTGGAGAGCCAGAAAATGCCCATTCATTTTCAAGAGAAAGAAATTCCAGTCAAATGCTACGAAGATGTCAGGAGCCCAGAAAGCCGCATCACATATAAAATGATGAAATCTTTTCTCTAAGACCAAACACTGCAAAGTAAAAATAACTTTTCCTTATAAATTCTCATTGGGAACTTAAGTGTATTACTAGCCCATTTTATTTATACTTTGGTCCATTTTTAAACCGGTTGTTATTTCTAAAGGTCATGATGATATTTAAAATCCAAGTTCCAAGTATTCAGCTGTTCATTTATCCGCATGACAAAAATGAAAGTACACTTTATATTTCCATATCCAAGTATTTAGAAAAATGATAATGGGCCCAAGATGGTTTCTGAGTTTCCTTACCACTTAAAGTCTGGGGCTTCATCTATCATTCCAATAAGAAAGAGTTCAGTTAGGAGTTTTCTAAGACAAATTCTGAGACTTGTATAGCATTGACTACACAGCTTTGCCTCTGAGAGTGCTGAATGATAGACAGCCAGGCCACAATTCAAGCCTATTCTTCTTTAATCTAACACTATTTATAATAAATATAGAACGCTTTAGAAACAAATGAAGGTGGTAATTTATTATATAAAAATATTCCACCAAGAGTAAGATCTTTTCCCTCTCACTTCTGTTAAGTCTAAACTGCTGGGGGCGCCTGGGTGATTCAGTTGGTTAAGTGGCAGATTCATGATTTCCACTCGGGTCACAATCTCAGGGTCCTATGATCGAGCCCCATGTGGAGCCCTGTGTGGAGTGCCATGTCCAGCCCTACATCAAGCCCCACATGGAGCATGGGCTGGGCTCCAGGCTTGGTGGGGAATCTGCTTGTGATTCTTTCTCCCTCTCCCTCTGCCTCCCCAGCCCTCTCTGTCTCAAATAAATTGATAAATCTTTTTTTTTAAAGGTTTTATTTATTTATTTGACAGACAGAGATCACACAAGTAGGCAGAGAGGCCGACAGAATGGGGAGGGGAGAAGTAGGCTCCCTGCCGAGCAGAGAGCCCGATGTGGGACTCGATCCCAGGACCCTGGGATCATGACCCGAGCTGAAGGCAGCGGTTTAACCCACTGAGCCACCCAGGCGTCCCTAAATTAATAAATCTTAAAAAAAAAAATACAAGTCTAAACTGCTGAGTCCCAGTTCAAGACCATTACCACTTCCCTCCTGTGAGTGCCAGAAGCCTATGTCAGACTATGACTGTACCTGAATCTGACATCAACTTTCCATTTTAAAGCTACATTTACTTATAATGCTGTCTACAAGGAACATCTTTTTTTTAATTTATTTTTTTTTAAGATTTTTATTTATTTGTTAGAGAGAGCGAGCGAGCGAGCACAGGCAGGCAGAGTGGCAGGCAGAGGCAGAGGGAGAAGCAAGCTCCCTGCTGAGCAAGGAGTCCGATGTGGGACTCGATCCCAGGACACTGGGATCATGACCTGAGCCAAAGGCAGCCGCTTAACCAACTGAGGCACCCAGGCGTCCCATGGAACATCTTTTAAATATAAGGCCAAAGACAAAGAGAAAATCAACAAGCCAAAAGCCAGTTTGAATGATTGATAACTCCTAGTAAAGTTGAGAACTCCTAGTAAGACTAATCAAGAAAGAAAACAAAAAACAAATGAAAAAGGAAATATCACTACAGATTTTACTGACATTGTGAAAAATATCATAAAAGGAAATTAAAGGAAAAAACTTTCTCAATAAAGTTGACAACTTTGATGAAATGGAAACATTTGTTGAAAAACATTTCTTTCAGGAGGAAAAAAAAAATTCTGAATAGTCCCCAGTCTTTAAAAAAATATCTAATATGTACTTAAAATTTTCCCATGAGGAAGATTTCAAACCAAGATGGCTTGCTTTACTGGTAAATTTCTCCAAGGCTTTCAAAAAGATAGAGTAGCAAACATACACAAACTCAGAGAACAGAGAAAAAAGAAACACTTCCAAATCATTCAGTGAGCCCAATATAATCCTAATACCAAAACCTGGCAAGTCATTACAAGAAAAGAGAAACAGGCCAATATCTCTCATGAATACAGATGTAAAATCCCCACAAAATATTAGCTTATTGAATCCAGTTATACATGTTTCACGAATAAAGAATGCAGGATTGGTTTAACATTCAGAAATCAGAGTGGGAACACAAACAGAACCAGTGGATTAAATCAATGTCAATATTCTGCTATAATTCTGAAAAATTAAACTGTTGAGGGAAATTGGATAAAGAGTACATGCTATCTGCTCATATTTTTTTTAATTTAAATTCAATTAGCCAACATGTACACCATTGGTTTCAGATGTGGTGTTCAATGATTCATTAGTTGCATATAAAACCCAGTGCCCATCATATCATGTGCCCTCTTGAATGCATATTATAATTGCATGTGAATTTATATCTTGAAATTTAAAAATAAAGGGTATAATGGATGGAACATAGGTAATTCATACGATCATCTCGATAGGTGCAGCATTTGATAAAATTCAATACTACGATAAAAATTCATAATAGTATGATAAAGCTTTCAGCAAACAAGTAATATCTTTAAAAAACTATAGTTGGAGCACCTGGGTGGCTCAGTGGGTTAAAGCCTCTGCCTTCAGCTCAGGTCATGATCCCAGGGTCCTGGGATCGAGCCCTGCATCGGGCTCTCTGCTCAGCAGGGAGCCTGCTTCCCTTCCTCTCTCTCTGCCTGCCTCTCTGCCTACTTGTGATCTCTGTCTGTCAAATAAATAAATAAAAATCTTGTCCATTATTTAGTGAGCAGACTTTCTCAGACAACTAGAAATACCCCTTTGGCTTACCTAGGCCTCTCCTACCAGACTATAAGTTACTAGAGAAGAGGTGGAAGGTTTTAATTCTTTTTGAATCCCCAGTACCTAGAAAATGCCTGGCAAACAGCCGGTAATTAAAGGAAATGTTTACTGAATGAATAAACTTCTAGAAACTATTTATGACACATTTTTTATTTTATCATCTAGACCAGTAGTTCTCAAAGTATGAACCCTGGATCTGCAGCACAGACATCACATTGAGTTTGTTAGAAACACACCTGGAGTTCTATGTCTTGATTGGAAACAGATTACAGGAGTTTATGCCTATGTCAAACTCATAAACCTGGGGGTGCCTGGGTGGCTCCATGGGCTAAGCATCCAACTCTTGATCTTGTCTCAGGTCTTGAACTCAGGATTGTGAGTTCAATCCTGTTTTGGAGCCTATTAAAAAAAAAAATAAAACAAAACCTCATCAAACTGTATACTTAAAGACTTTTTTTTTTTTTTTTTAATTTGACAGAGAGACATAGCGAGAGAGGCAACACAAGCAGGGGGAGTGGGAGAGGAAGAAGCAGGCTTCCCGCGGAAGAGGGAGCCCAACGTGGGGCTCGATCCCAGCACCCTGGGATAATGACCTGAGCCAAAGGCAGATGCTTAATGACTGAGCGACCCAGGTGCCCAAACTGTATACTTAAGACCAGTAAACTGTATATAAATGAAATATCAACAGGAAATTAAAGTATTGCTATTTTAATTCCTTCTCTATATGTCTTATCAGCAGAAGTTTTTTGCCTATGAATCTTAAGATCTCTACAAGGCCCTGTGGATCTAATCTCCCACCTACTTTTCTAGACTAAACTGTTACCACCGCTCCTGTCACTTTTTCAGTCCTTCACCAGCAATTACCTTTCAATTCCCCAAAGGCATCTATTCCTATCCTGCCTCAGGGCCTTTACACATGATATTACCACTCCCTAAGAATGTTTCTCTTTAGGGGTGCCTGGGTGGCTCGGTGGGTTAAAGCCTCTGCCTTTGGCTCAGGTCATGATCCCAGGGTCCTGGGATCGAGCCCCGCATCGGGCTCTCTGCTCAGCAGGGAGCCTGCTTCCCCCTCTCCCTCTGCCTGCCTCTCTGCCTACTTGTGATCTCTGTCTGTCAAATAAATAAATAAAATCTTAAAAAAAATAAAAAAAAAATTAAAAAACTATAGTTAACACTGTACCTAATAGTGAAATATTAATCTTTTCCCATTGAGGTCAGGAATAAGACATATATGTTCACTATCATACTGATATTCAACAGTATTTAATGTAACTTGAGGTTGTAGCCAGTTCAATAAAGGCAAGAAAAAGAAATTAAAAGCATAGAGATTAGAAAGGAAGAAGTAAACTTTACTACTTACAGGTGTGAAGTTTCTGTATGTAGATAATCCAAAGTAATCTACAAACTAATAGAATTTATAAGGGAATTTAACAAAGTCACAGGGTATAGGTCAACAAAGATCCATTGTATTTCTTTGTACTACCAGCAAACAATTGGGAAAAATTTAAATCATTTATAATAAAATAAATAAATAAAAATATCAAAATCAAGAAAAACATCTAATGAAATATGAGCAAGACTTCTATGTTGAAGACTATAAAACATTGTTGAGAGGAATTAAAGAAGATTTAAATAAATGGGGAATAGAGACATACACCATCATCATGGATGATGATTCAAAAGAGTTAAGATGTGAGTTCTTCCTATATCTGTAGATTCAGTGCAATCTCAAGAAAAATTCCAGCAGGTTTTTGTTCATAGAAATTAATAATCTAATATCATTATGGAAATCTATAACCTAAGCAAAAGACCTATAACAGCCAAAACAATCTTGAAGAAAAACAACAGAATTGAAGAACTTATTACCAAATTGCGAGACTTTAAATATTTAAGATAGTGTGGTTTTGACCCACTATTTAACTATGGTTAAAGAAAAAGTCCAATGGAACAGAATGAAGAGTCCAGAAACCAACCCACAAAATCACTTGATTTCTGATGAACACGCCATTATAATTTGGGAGCAGGGGAGGTTTTTTGTTTTTTTTTTTTTTCAATTAAAAAGATGCTCAGTCAACTGCATATGGAAAAAACGAACCTCAAACCTATCATACCACACACAAAAATTAATTCCAAGTGGATCAGAGACCTAAATATGGAAGGTAAAACAATAAGCTTCAAGTAGGAAATAAAACAGAATGTCTTTGTGTTCCCCTTTACATACTCAATAGATTCTCAAAGCCTATGTTTTAATTGACATCTCTATCTGGTTGGTGTGTAAATGTGGATCAGCTGTGGTGGTCCACATGCCCCCTTCTCCAACTCTACTGCTCCTTGTGTCACCTACTCATTGGGGGAAAAATGCTATAAAAATCACTAATCATAAACTGATAAGTTGAATTTCATGAAAATTATAGTGTGTTTTCATTAAAAGATACTATTAAGAGTCAAAAGGCAAGCCACATCCTGGGAGAATATATTTTCTATACATATAGTGAACAAAAAAGTATCTAAAATATATAAAGAACTTTTACAAATCAATAGGAAAAAAGACAACCATTTTAGGGGAAAATGAGCAAAAGATTTGAATAGGCACTTCACAAAAGAGTATATCCTAAAGACTGCTAAGCATAAAAAGAAGATTGATATACATGCATCAGAATAGCTAAAGTTAAAAGTTAAAAACGGGGGGCACCTGGGTGGCTCAGTGGGTTATGCCTCTGCCTTTGGCCCAGGTCATGATCTCAGGGCTCTGGGATCAAGGCCCGCATCAGGCTCTCTGCTCAGCCTCTCTGCCTACTTGTGATCTCTGTCTGTCAAATGAATAAATAAAATCTTAAAAAAAAAAAAAGTTAAAAATGGCACAAATATTGGCAAAGATAGGGAGCAACTTGAACTCTCATGTAATAGTTGGTAAGATCATAACTTGGCATAAAGACTTTAGAATATGTTTGGCAGTATCTATTAAACCTGAACATATATGTACGTCATGATCCAGCAGTTCCATTCTTGCCTTAACATGGAACAAAAATGAGTGTTTATGTTTACCAGAAGGCACGATAATAATATTCCTAGTTGCTTTACCGATAGTAGTCAAAATTTGAAATAACACTAATGACTGTCAGTAGTAGAATGTGTAAATAGAATGTATAAATGTAATCACACACACACACACACACACACACACAAATAGAAAAAGTGGGGGGAGAGGGAGGGAGAGTCACATGGTAGAACACTATATAGCAATGAAAAAGAATAAACTAGTGCCAAATATAGCTACATAGCTCAATCTTATATACATAAGATTGAATAAAAGAGGGAAGACACAAAAGAACACATATGATATGCTTCCATTTACACAAAACAGGACAGGTATACTAACCTTAACGACAGAAGTCAGAATAGTGGTTACCTTTGTGGTAGGGAATGACTAGGATGGTACATGAAGGAGTTTTCCGGTAATCTTGACCTGAGTGGCAGTTAACATGGATGTTTCACTTTATAAACATTAAGTAGGACACTTAAGATTTGTATACTTGACTGATATATTTTGTACCTTAAAAAGTTACCCCCCAAAATGTCCCCCGAATATCTATCTTCTAGTCCATTCCATAAAGTGACAGTGTGGAAAGGCAATGCTTATGTCCTGCAGTGTGAATGGCAGTGACAGTGTTTCCTGACGGGAGGGCAGAAGATTTGTTAGAGTGGTCTTTCAGAGGTAAATAGAAACAGAAATGTCCTTGGAAAAGTTAGTAACAATATGAAGTGGATTTGTCAATTTTCTTTTTAAGAAAGAAAGGTAAACTTTTTATAGATAAGGTTTATCTTTACTTTTCTCAGATAGGAAAAAATAACTAACTGCCTTTCCACTGGGACAAATCAAAGAGCTTCCAGTAAACCAACAAACAGAGGCTATGTGACAGCCCACTGGTTTCAGTAGGTCAGCAGAAACTGACATTGTTTTTCTCTCACTCTTGGGAAGTTCAGACTATGAGATTATGAAAACAAGCCAGGCATAACATGGTAGGATTCCAGCATTAACTTGTTAGTCGTGGCAGTTTTTTACTTCACAATGTGAATTTGAATTGGAAGAAAAAAATCAAATTGCTAAAAGTCTTGTTTGCTGCCAAGAAATGTCAGAGTAGAAAAAGCATCCTTTGGGAAAGGAAAGGGAAGAACATTCTTTCCTTCTGTTAATAAAATTTCTTGTGTTTAGGGGGC
>RCUC01139234.1:0-10160 GCA_003697995.1 Taxidea taxus jeffersonii | reverse complement strand
CCCTAGACAGAGGAGACTGGTCAGTGAACTGGTGGGTGGTGGTGGGGGTCACAGTGGGGTGTTGCTGTTTGTCTTGCTTTTCCTGTATTTGGCATAGGGTCTGACACATACGTGATTGAAAAGGATTCAACCTCTTTCCCAGCATTTAACTTTGAAATGGGTCCCATGCATGTTTTCAGCATTCATTCAGTCTCAGGTGGCTTGAGAAACAATACCCTACATCTTTTGTCTTTTTTCTGCACCATATTTCTCCTAGCCTTATTTCTTTGGCTTGATTCTTTTTTTATTTAATGGGACCATTCATAAAGTCTTCCAATATTCAACATTGAAGGTTAAGTTCTACCATACTAGAAATGCAGTTTATCCACTTGGTTTACAATATCGTAATACTGACTTTTCCCCAAAATTTTATTAGGGAAAATTTCAACTCTGCTTCAAAATTTTAAAATTAGAAAGGGAGACAGAGAATAATGAATCCCCCAACATGTGTCTCATTTATCATTAACAATGATTAACTTACAGCTAATCTTACTTGATCTACGCCTCTACCATATCTCTCCTACCAACAGATTTTAAGCAAGTGCAAGACAATATATAATTTCATCCCTAAATATTTCAGCATGCATCTCCGTACCCATTATCTGCAAACTACCCCAAAACATAGTGGCTTATAGCAACAGCCCTTTATTTCCTCACACTTCTGCAGTTAGGCTGGGCTTACCTGATGATTTGCAATGGTCTCTGCTGTGGTTCAAGCAGGCATCTAGTGGCCTGAGGGGGCTGGGCCAGTCTAGGATTGCCTCACTCACGTGTCTGGGGTCTCCGTGCCGGCTGTCAGCTGGGGCTCTCTCTCCATGTCATGTCTTTCCCTTCAGTAGTCTAATGCTGCTTCTTACATAGTGATGGCAGCCATGTAAGAAGAGGGTAAAAGTGGAAACTACCAGACTACTTACTGTCTGGGCTTCAGAACCCATGCAACCTCACTTCCAGTTCATCCTCCTGGCCTAAACAAATAGGGTCAGCCTAGGTCGAAAGGGTAGGAAAGGGGCTCATTCTCTTGATGAGAGGAATCGCGAAGTCCTGTGGCCAGGCATTTTAATCTATCACAATCTCTATAAGACAAGGACTCTGTTTTGAAACAGAATGATTCCATTGACAAACCCAAGAAAAAAAGTAATAATATTAAATAATGATTTATGATTGACTTGTAACTCCAGAATTATAGAATACCAATAGTGTTAACATGAAACAATAGTGTTTGCAGATAGAGTGTGTGTGTGTGTGTTGTGTTTTGGTAGATATTATTATTATTATTTTAAAGATTTTTATTTATTTATTTGATAGATCACAAGTAGGCAGAGAGAGAGAGAGGCTCACAGGAGGCTCCCTGTGAGCAAAGAGCCTGATGTGGGGCTCGATCCCAGGACCCTGGGATCATGACCTGAGCCGAAGGCAGAGGCTTTAACCACTGAGCCACCCAGGTGCCCCTGTTTTGGTAGATATTATTAATGGGGATTTGAACTTGAATAGAAACACAGTAATCTCCAGGATTTAGATTCTAATGTGTCTAACTGGCTCCTTCAAAAATTATTTTTCTAGGGACGCCTCAGTGGCTCAGTTGGTTAAGCAGCTGCCTTCAGCTCAGGTCATGATCCCAGTGTCCTGGGATCGAGTCCCACATCGGGCTCCTTGCTCAGCAGGGAGCCTGCTTCTGCCTCTCTGCCTGTCCTCGCGCTCGCGCTCTAACTAATAAATAAATAAAATCTTTAAAAAAAAATTATTTTCCTAACTTAAAAAAGTTAAAGTGTTTTATGATTAAAGGAATAAGGAGCCTCTTCAGAGAAATTATGTATTTAATTCACTACAGTTTGCTTTCTAATTTGCTGAATAATAATGCAAATGGACCATTAAAATGTTTCTCATGTTGCAATTTCGGAGAGTTTGGAAATGGAGAGAAACTAACTGGCTCTGAATCCCTGACCTCCTCAACAGTGATCCTAAATGTGCCTCTGTGATAAGCCAGGGCAGCTGCAGACCCCAGTGGCTGCCAGTCTATAAGAGGTCCACAAATCCCTAACACCAGGAAGTTGGCCAGGTGCAGGCTCTGTCCAGCTCATAGGGCTCCCTCCAACTCTTTTAACTGTAGAGTCACTTTATTATCAATCAAGTCATGAGTACATAATTAGTCTTATGAAGGGCAAAAAGACTTTTAGAAATGGGATTCGGAGCTTGTTTACCAAAAAAAGAGAGATAATTTACATATAAAAAATAAAGTTTAAGGAGATTATGGGCTTTCTGGAGGGCAGAAATCCTCAAGGAACCTGGGAGGCAGCGCTGAATTGCAGGAGTCATAAAGGTTAAGAACCATGTCCTTAGAGTAGGCAGCTTGGACTCCTGTTACTGTGTGACTTTAGACAGGTTACTTAACCTCTCTGAACTTGAGCTTCCTCATAGTGTTGCTTTGAGAGTCAAATGAGATGATTTGTACAAAGTATTTAGTGGCAAGCATGGCACATTTAAGCATAAGATACATAATAATTATTATTGGGGGAGGGCGCCTGGGTGGCTCAGTGGGTTAAAAGCCTCTGCCTTCAGCTCAGGTCATGATCCCAGGGTCCTGGGATCGAGCCCCACATTTAGCTCTCTGCTCAGCGGGGAAGCTTGCTTCCTCCTCTCTCTCTGCCTGCCTCTCTACCTACTTGTGCTCTCTGTCTGTCAAATAAAATCTTAAAAAAAAATCATTATTATTGGGAAGCATGTATCAGTCATCTTTATATTCCCAGATTCTACCAAAATGCTCCGTTCAATGTGAAGGTCAATTAACACAAATGAACTGATTGTGATTGTGCTAAAGATGTATGTTATCTCCTGACTAGTCACATTGTTTTCTTGAAAAACCTGCTCCTGCCCCTTCCTTAGTCCATGTAGTCCCACGGCTGCCTGTTTAGATAAAACTGATTTGCCAGAGGGCACCTGGGTGGCCCAGTCGGTGAAGAATCTGCCTTCTTTTGGCTCAGGTCATGATCTCAGTGTCCTGGGATAGAGCCCGGGGTTGAGCTCCCTGCTGAGCAGGGAGTGTCCTTCTCCCTCTCCCTTTGCACTTCCCATCCACTGGTACTGGTACTCTCTCTCTCTCAAATAAGTAAATAAAATCTTAAGAAAAAAAAAACAACAACCAAAAAACCTGATTTGCCAGGAGTGGATCCCAGCCTCAGCCTTAGCTCACCAGAGCTACCAGGTGCTGGGTTCTGGAGGTCTGACAGGGCAGAGTATTGGGCTGTGAGGTCTTATAGGGCAGAGGTTGGCAAACCACAACCCTCCAGCCAAATCTAGCCCACTGTTGGATTTCATAAATACAATATTTATTAGAACACGGCCCTGCCCATTCATGCAGACATTGCTCACGGATGCTTCTGCAGTACAAAGGCAGAGTTAAGTTCAATAGTTGCAACAGAAAGCACATGGCCTGCAAAGCCTCTGGTGGTTACTGCCTGGCTCTTTATAGAAAAGGTTGGCCAACTTCCTGTGCAGACCAACAGCTGGCAACAAGTTTTTACCATTTGAATATTAAAAAGCAAGCCGCGGGGCGCCTGGGTGGCACAGTCTCGAGTGTCCCACTCCTGGTTTCAGCTCAGGTCATGATCTCGGGCTCCATCCTCCACGTAGAGTCTGCTTAAGACTCTCTCTGCCCTCCTCCCTGTGTGCTCTCTCACGCTCTCTCTGTAAAACAAATAAATCCTTAAAAAAAAAAAAGAAAAGTTCTCTGCAGAGAGAAGTGGGAAAATGGCACAGGCAACAGAGTATTTGGCCATGGAAAATGAGGGAACAGACAAAGCATGGCTGAGAAGAGAGAGACTTGATGAGGACTGGAGGAGCCATTTGGAAGAGGGCTTGACCTTCTGGTTGGCAAGTCATGCTGGCTGTGGGCGGGACGCCTCAGTTCCTCCCCACCTGGACCTCAGAGATGGCCACTGGCTTCCCCCAGAGTGAGTGACCCAGAAGGGAGCAAGGGGGAAGCCACAGTGTCTTTTCTGACCTAGCTTCAGAAGCCACACACCATTGTTTCTGCAATCCTGTCACTTACACACAGATCAGGCCTATTCGGGGTAGGAGGCCCCACACCAAGAATATGTGGAGGGGAGCATCCCTGGAGGCCATCAGGAGATATTCCAGGGTCTCTGAGGTCCCTCTGATCTCCCCCCATGGAAATCAGTGAGATTCTTCTTACTCTTATGAGAACTGTCTTCCTCTCCATCACTTGAGATAACAAGAGCATTTTAGTATCCCCGCAATTAATGAACCCTAAGAAAGTGATGAAAGGAGAAAAGGACACTGTTATTTGAGCCACTGCCTCTTATCAAAGTGGAGGTCTCTGAGGTCTTGCCCTTCTGAGGGCTTCCTTGGTAGCCTCATGTCTCTCCCTGGCTTGTGGCATTCCACACCAGCCCCTCTTCATCTACATAACGGGAGTGACTGTCAGGCCCTGGGGACACAGCCACAGACAAAATAGGAAAAGACCTTGTTCCCTGGAGATGACACTCCAGTGTGGGGAGACAGACACCAAAGATATAGACATGCCACAGGCACCTGGTGGCTCGAATGGCTGAGTGTCTGCCTTTGGTTCAGGTCCTGATCTTGGGGTCCTGGGATCGAGCCCCACATCGGGCTCCCTACTCAGCAAGGAGTCTGTTTCTTCCTCTTTCTCTGCCCCTCACCCCCAACATGCTCTCTCCCTCTCTTTCTCTCTCAAATAAATAAATAAATAATCTTAAAAAAAAAAAAAAAGAAATAGACACACCAGATGGTAGAAAGTGTTACAAAGATAATTAAAGATAAAAGGTGTGTGTGTGTGTGTGTGTGTGTGTGTGTGTGTTATTTTATAAAGGGTGGTCAGAGAAGGCCTTTCTGCTGAAGTGGCAAAGACCGGCAGGAAAGAGAGGAAGTGAGCCCTGAGAATCTGAGGAGAGAAGGCCCAGGAGTTCCCTGGGGAGTCAAGATGAGAACAGTCCACACAAAGATGTCAGGATCAGGGGAGAGTCTTTTAAAATGGGACTAGGACAGGTCCTGGAGCCACAGAGAAATTCATGATTCAGGGATGCAGGGGAGAGAGAGATAAGATCCAAAGGCTGAGGAAAGGCAACCGCCCCCACCTGCTCGGACCCTGCTCGCAGCCCTAGCAGGAGGGAGAGTAGGCTGTGACACAGATGGAAGAAGGTTGAAGATGGGAAGATGACCAATGAATTTCTGGCAATCCAGAAAGCAAGCCACTTAGGGCAGGGCTTCAGAACCTTGAATATGGGATGAGTCATGTGATGACTTTGTTAAGATGCAGATCCTGGTTCAGTAAGTCTGAGTGAGGTCTGAGCTTCTGCGTTTGTGACGAACTCTCTGGTGATGCCTGCACTATGGGCCAGGACTACCTTTTCAGCAGGAGGGGAGGTAGGGTGCACGGAGGATTTATGGGCAGTGTGTAGGGACCTTTGAGGTTCATGGCCATTGACTGGAGTGCGAACAGTCACCCCAGCTGGTGTTCTTCTCTCACTGCTTGGGTGCAGGGATTGAGTCCGGGGGAGAGTTGGGTCTCCCAAGGCTGAAGACAGAGCCAAGGAGTTAGTGATATTTATGAGGGAGCACTTGTAATGATGGCCACTTTAATCTAAGCTGGGCCGAGTAGGAAGTGAAAAACAGATATGACAGATGATGAAAACAAGGACAGGGCTACTGAATTGTTGGGATGGGGACATTAGAGGCAGGAGCTAAACTGAGATGAGGTTTAACTTCAAACTGAGGTTTAGAGGAGATGACAAGGTCAAATGTCAGACCTCCAGACTGGGCAAGCTGAAGATCATTTAAGCTGAGAAAGTCAAGAAAAGGAGAGGCCCAATAATACATTATATGGTTATAAAAAAATTAAAAATTTATAAAAAAAAAAAGGAGAGGCCCAAGTGTAAGAGAGATCATTTCCCAAATAGTGACAGACATGGCTGCTGAAAATGAAGATCATGAACCCAATACTCAAGTCATTAAGGAGCAAGGAGTAATAGAGGGGCTGGCAGATGAAGGTAGGGGTTTTTTGTCTGATGGCACAAACTTTAAGGGAGTTTTCTGCCAGACTCTGCCAGAAGCTGTGGACAGGAGACAGGCACAGTCTGTCTCCGATGTGCAGTGGAGGCCAGGGAGGGTTTCAGACAAGTGCCACAGACTGAGTGTGTACCCTGCTCCCATCCTATGTTAAACTCCAGCAACCCAAGAGGGCGGATGGTATTAGGAGGCAGGACAGATGCCCAGGGAAGGTAACACTCTTTACAAAACATAATTACCACCTACCATGGGCCATCACTTACCCCCACCATTTCATGTGACCGGTAGGCGTCCTGTGCACCGATACTGCCGTCCTCATCTGGCAGATGAGGACACCGGGCTTGAAGACCCGTGACGGTCAGAGCCATCCTTGCCTCTTGTCCTGCTTCCCTCTGAACACTGTACTCTCCCTGTTCTGCAGCTCTGATGGGCACCAAGGCTGGGGGAAGGGTCCTCAGCCAGAAATGGGGAGAAGGAAAGGGTGCCAAGGCCCGAAGATCAGATTCTGTCAGCTTGGGAATTGTTCTGTATACTTTCTGCTCTTTTATTATGACTTTCATTGACAAGCACCTTTCAAGTGTCTTTACTCTCCATGACACCTGATAATATTTACTTAGATATTTGTGATGGCATGTTTGAACAGAGATGTTAGAAGAACAAAGGGCCCCGGGATGGCCTCCCTCTGTCTACTGACCTAGAGAGCAAATGTGCAAGGGGTGGGGGCAGGGAGGCTGTCTCGGCCCTGAGGTCTCTTTTCCAGGGGTCTCAATCCAGGTCATTTTGCCCAAGGACAGCATTATGGCCAGTGAACATTGTGTGGGCAGCTGAGATATTAGAGGAGTTTCAAGGCTGCTGCAGTTGATGACACTGGATGAGGACAGAAGAGATTGGGCAGAGCTGGAAAAGGAGCCGTGTTCCTTATTTTACAAATACACAAGCCAAGGGCCTGGTCCACAGGCTCAGCATTGGTTAGAGAAACAGAGAGGGCAGGAATACCTGCCTTGAAGCTGTTTCTCTAATCTCTCTAATCCTCTTAAAAAGAATTGGCTACAAAACCCGAACAAAAAAGAACTGGCATCTTTTGGATGAGCATGGCCTTCATTAAAGAGAGTTTTCTCAGTATGTTCTTTGTGCCTTTTCTCCCATGAATCACAAATGTCTTGTGGGCAAAGCCCCGGCCAGGTACACCTGTCCATGTCTTTGCATTGTAGACTCTGAACTATCAGCAGGATGGATTGATGGGTGGATGGGTGGATGGATGGGTGGGCAGGTGGGTGGATGGATGGGTGTGTAGGTGGCTGGATGGACAGGTAGGTATATGGATGGATGGACAGGTGGGTGGGTGGATGGATGGGTGGGTGGGTAGGTGGATGTGTGGGTAGCTGGGTATGTGAATGTATGGATGCCTGCAAGAAGGAGTTGGAGAATATTATCTGGACAGCCTCAGAGTACAAATTCTGTGTCATAAAATGATAGGATTAAGATTGGTTAGTTTTTCTGGCACAGAAGACTGTGTCTTGGTGGAAAAACTCTGCTGTTGCCTAGCAGTATAGACATGAGTTACTAATTAATGAGTTATTAATTACATGTTTTTTTTTTTTTAATGTGTCCTGACTTCCTCAATGGAGAGGCAATAAATAATTAAAACACTTGCTCCTAAACAGTCCTAAATACTCCTTGGGAGTGGCTGTGAAAATCACCATCCTGAGAGATAGAGAAGGGGAGAGAAGAATGAGAAGGAATTAACCCTTAGCACCTTCCCTTTCAGAATATATCAAGCAGTAAAAAAATCACCAGTGGATGCCTAGAGTGGTAATATCTGTGGCTGTCAGGGCAGTAGCAGGTTCCAGGGACAAAAAGGAAAGTATTAATAAAGGCTGTGTTGACTCTCATGCCCCTGGGTCTTCTGCTGCACATATGACTAGGTTTGCAAGTCACTAGGATTGTCTGTGGAGGGCTGGACCCAAAGGTGTTTTGCTGCTTTTGGAATAAGGCAGACCTGGGTGCTAATTTCCCTAGCTTTGTGACCCTCAACTAGTATACTTAACCTCCCTAAGCCTTAATTCACTCATTTGTGATTAAGAACAAGACTGTCCAGAGTAAGTGATGTAGCACCTGGGTGTCAGGGGGCGCTCTGGGAAGAGCTCACAATGTAGGTCTTCCCTCTCCCCGTTTGCTGCAGGAAGCAGTCACCCGTCACCGTCACCGAGAGGAACGACTGCAGGAGACCAGCCCTCCCAGCAGCTTCCTAACTCGCTCTCTGCGGTCCTTCTGCACGCGGACCAGTCCAGTCCCAGGTTCTGGAGACAGCACGCCCCCTAGAGGCCGACCCCAGGAACAAGGGTTCCTTCCAAGATAGGGCTGATTGAAAAGCTTTGGGGCACCCTAGGCTAATGCACAGGGTGGAAAGGGGCTAATTAAAGAGAGCGCAGCTGTTGATTTAGTTTTCTGTAGACCTAGAGGATTTCCTGTCCGTCCTAATGTGCCTCCTCAGGCCGTCAAACTGACAACCACAGTTGGCTAAAGCTGAAAAAGCTATTTTGTTTAACTGGCAAAGACTCAGATTCAACAACATTAACTGAGCACCCACTATGTTTCAATCTCTGGAATGGGTGCTTTCACTTACATTATCCTGTTTAAATTCAGCAATCGTTTGAGGGAGGGTTTATCCTCTGTTTTTCTGACCCAGTAACTGAAGCACTCTAAGAGAAATGATGTGCCCGTGGTTGAAACATGGCTACACCAGGATTTGTTTAGTTTGTTAGGGTTGCAGTCCCAGACTGCCACAAACTGGTGGCTTAAACAACAGAAACTTACTATCTCACAGTTCTGGAGGCTAGGAGTCTGAAACAAGGTGTTGGTAGAGTTGGTCCCTCTAAGCGCTATAAAGGTAGGATCTGTTTTGGACCTTTCTCTTTGGATTGTAGATGGCTGTTCTCACAGTCACATGGAATTCAGTGTGTGTGCAGATCTGCCCCCAATTTCCTCTTTTTTATAAGGACACTAGTCATATTGGATTAGGGTCCACCTGAAGAGCCTTGTTTTAACTTGATAACATTTGTAAAGATTCTATCTCCAAATAAAGTCACTTTCTGAGGCACTAGGGGTTAAAACTTCAACATATGAATTTTGGGGGATTCAATTCAACCATAATGGTATTTAACCTAAAACCCCTGATTCTAAGTCTAGAAGGGACTAGCATGGTTCTTATACTTGGGTGTACACTGGATTTACCTAGAGAAGTTTAGAAAAGTTATTGATGCCTGGGTTCTATCCCCACAGATTATGATTTAATTGAGAGTGTGTGTCTGGATATTGGGATTTAGAAAATCTGCCCAGGTGGCTGGAGCAGCCACGCTTAGAACCACTGGCTTAGAGCCTCTTTCCATCATCATTTCTAGGCTCCATCTCTGAGGAAGGCAGCACTCTCTCCTTGCTCTGTGATCAGGGAAAAAAGGTCAAATTTGTCTTTAATATCCCATACTAGGCCACACTTCTGTTTCCCCTTTTAATGTTTTAGGAACAGTTGATTCTCACACCTGTCACAATCAGAACCTAGCACTGCCTGACACACAGTACATCTTAATAAATATCTAAAGAAGTGTGGGAGGGGAAAGAATCATAAGGGAAGAAATGCAAAGAAATGGGATATAGAATTGGGAAATTCTTGAAAAAGAGATATTTCTGGATAAAGAATATTTCCTAGTACCCACTGAAGGAGAATGTCAGTACAAATAGTGACCAATGACAGATAATCTGTCAAGGATGTGCCTCCCAGTGATACCAAACAAGGGCTTCAGGTCAGAGTCACAACTTTAGATTCAATAGTTGTGCTTCAAGTGAGGATTAACTAACCTTGGGTTGTCACTTTTCCTTCCCCTGCATACCCCTCAAGGCTGGCAAATTACTGTCCAAGAGGGTCTTCTCCTAATGTTGAATCTCCCTGGAAGACAAAGAGTGAAATCCTGACTTCATTGTCTTGTGAGGTGGAGAGCAAGTGACCTGGTTTTCTTGTGCCCTGGCTACTTTCCCTACCCTGGGCTTAATCCATCCCCGCCCTCTGGGCTAACTGGGACTGA
>ML103844.1:49048-60513 GCA_003697995.1 Taxidea taxus jeffersonii | reverse complement strand
CCCATCTCTCTCTGCCTGCCTCCCTGCCTACTTGTGATCTCTCTGTCAAATAAATAAATAAAATCTTTAAAATAAATAAATAAATCTTTTAAAATAAATAAATGACTTTTGTACGTTACTCAGTGCTCTCCAGGTAAGTGTACTTTTAAACAACCTGTTAATTCTAAGAAGAGATGGAAAGAATAGTTTTAATGCCACTTCACAACTGTGGGGATTATAGTTCAAAAGTAACTCGCTCAGGCCACACAGAGTCTATCCACTATAAGATGTCACTAAAAATAAAACAAAAACAGTTTTTGTTTTTTTTTTTCCTAAGAGCTATGTCTTACTCAAACCGAAACGAAGCAAAAGGCTGGGCTGTATCAGTTTTCCAAATCGCTTTGTTCTCTGTCAGGCTAACTCATTCAGAAAACCAGGCAAGATCTGTCGAACGCTTAAAGATGCCCCAGACCGCGCTAAGTGCTCTACAAGCAATAACTCCGTGCATCTTCACAATGACCACGTACAGCGCGTCCTGTTGGCCCACATCACGGATGGGAACGCTGAGACCTACGGGGCCGTAACTGACTCACTCCGGGCCACTGAGTTGGTAAGAGTCCCCGGGGTGCTGCACCCAGACCGCGGGACTGGCCACCCGGGCTGGTGCCCAGCCTCCCCCGGACACCGTCTAAAATCCCGCTTCGCCGCACCGTCACCAGGGCCCCCGAAGCGGGAACTACAAACCTGTTTCGCCAAGCCACGGCTGGAAGAAGCTCTTGATAGAGACTAGGGGCAGATCTTTATTAATCTTGAGGGTGCTCAGGAGCGGCGCCCAGTCCACGAGGCGCAGGCGGTCGGCATTGAAGTCCAGCACGCCCTCCCGCAGGCAAGCGCGCACCGAGGGCAGCGGCACCGAGTCCTGCAGTGCGCACAGGTACTCATAGTGCGAGAAGAAGTCGGCCGCAGTGTCGCGGCGCAGCTTCACCGAGTCGATCATGGCCAGGCGTTGGCCACCGGGGACGCCGGCGGCGGAGACAATGCCCGCTGGCGCCCGGGAGTGCCGGGTCGCTCACGGCCCGGCAGCTGCGACCCCGCGGCTACCGAGCACCGGCGGCTCGGCCGGAAGATGCAGGATCCCCGGCCACAGCTAGGCCAGCCCCTCGACGCCGCGCTCCCGCACCGCCCCACCCCCCGCCCCAGCCGCCGGCCGTTGGCTCCCGCCCCACCGCCCTCCGCCGCGCGGGACCGCGATTCAAGCTGGCGGGCGGAGCCTGCGGGGGCGGAGCGCGGAGACGTCAGTGCGCTCGCTGTGCGTCAGCACGCAGGGGGAGCCCCGCCTCTTGTGGGGATCCGGCGTGAGGACAAGAGGCGGGACCTCCGAGGCGAGGGAGGTGCGGAAGGTAGGCGGTTTTCGGGATTTGAGGCTTGCGGAGAGGTTTTTCTGGTTGAATAACAGTGAGAAATGGATGTAGCAGCACCTTTAAAGAGTGGTCTAAACTTCTGACGGGTGTCTTGTTTGCACCGCCCAGGAGAGAGGACCTTTAATAAGGGATGTGCGAACGATTTAGTGGATGTCCACTGCTGTCCATTAAATCTCTGCTGTGTTAATTCCTACAAGTAACTCTTCACTTCTGTAGTTTCGACTTGCCTCACACGGCTGTTGGCATATTTAATGAGTTCCATAAATTCAGGACGTTATTGCGATTACTAGTAATCGCTTTGTTTTGTGTTGACATTTAACTTTCATAACTAGTAGTCTGTCTTCTAGCCTTTGTTTTTTGAGTAAGACGATAGAAGTTTATTAAATGAAGATACAGAAAAAGCTCTAGAGTGAGAGGGGTCCCGACAGGGTTGCCTTTAGGGTTGGTCCTTTATAGAAAGCTAACCAGGGAACTTAAATGCTTTTAACATTTCTATTGATAAATATCACCACTGAATGAGGACTATCCATAACACCTTCAATGGCTTACTTCCTTTTTAGGGTCTGGTTGATTATCCTCCCCACCCCCCACCCCCAGCCCCGCCTTTTTAAAGAGATTTTATTTATTTATTTGAGAGAGAGAGAGAGCGCGCGCGCGTGTGAGCGCACAAGCCAGCGGGGAGAGGCAAAGGGAGAAGGGGTCTCCATGCTCAGCAGGGAGTCCGACTTGGGTCTTCATCCCAGAACCCTGGGATCATGACCTGAGTGGAAGGCAGACGCTTAACCAACTGAGCCACCCAGGCACCCCTCTGGCAAGTGATTATCATAAAAAAGCACCCACTCCACTTGCTTAGGGCGGGGTGGCCGGACCCACCCTGCACGCCCAAGGCATTATTTTTTTTTTCCCCCAAAGACTTTTATTTATTTATTTATTTATTTGAGAGAGGGAGAGCACAAGTGGGGACCAGGAGGCAGAGGGAGAAGGAAAAGAGCACTCCCCACTGAATAGGGAGCTCCAGGCAGGGCTCCATTAGAGGACCCTGAGATCCTGACCAGAGTTGAAGTCGGTTGCTTAACCCACTGAGTCACCCAGGCCCACCCTCCCAGGCATTATTTTAAGCACTGTTTAAGTATGAAATAATTCAATTTTCCTAACAACTCCATAAGGAATATACGATTGTATATCCACTAAGTAGTTAGAACTCATGGTTCTTCCAGACCTCCCCTATTCTTTTCATGTCACCATTAGACACTGTGTCCCTGCTCTCTGACCTGAAGAAGATACCTCCTATTTCACCAGGAAAATAAGTATTCAGACACAGACTTCTTCATCTTTTTTTCCATGAACTCTGGCTGCCTTCCAATCCATGCTTTGTAATGTAGCCCCTGCTTCCTGTTTGAATCCTTCCATGACTTTGCATTTCTCTTAGGATAAAGGCAATCCTCCTCACAATTGTTTAAGACATAGCTACTCAATGTGGACTCACAGACTGGACTGTGACTGGACTCACAGTTGAGAATGGTTAATGTTCTATAAGATGAGGAGCTTGCTTCAGAATGTAAATGCACTAACCATCCTCTTCATTTCAGCAGACGAGATTCTCTTGATGATGGTAGCATTGTGTTGGTTCATTCTAGGGCAAGCTCCTTATCTCATTGTCCACTGGCACTTTGAGTGTCTGATCTACAGGGCACTGCATCCCCTGAATGTGATGGAGTCATGATCTCTGCAGGCTCATCTTGTACCCCTCTCCCTTTCATTTTTTAGGAGTCCAGCCCACAGTGGACTCCTCTCCATGCTTTCCCCTCTACATGAATATTCCCTTCCGTCTGCATCTGGTTAATGCCTCCTCATCCTTCTCAGGTCATGTGTCACATTGCCCAGGAAACATTCTCTTACCTGTTCTACTCATCAAATCCCCCCATCCTAAGCTCTTATAACACCACGTCTCTCTCATTCATAGACTTCATCACATTTCACAGCCCAGTTAAGATAGAAATAGAGATTACCATATGGTCCATGAGGAAGAGATCATGTCTGTTTTGCATCTCCAGGGACTAGCACAGTCACTACATGCTACATGTAACTGTAGCACTAGTTACAACACTTCTTAAACGAACAAATGCATGTACCTAATCAATCATCGAGCCCTGGCAGTTTTTCCTTTATAGTGTGTCTCATACTCCCTTCTTCTATTTGCATTGCAATTACTGTACCATTTATTATCTTATGTGGATTGTGATGATTGCTTCAGGCTCTCTACATCATTTATAAAGCCTTCCAAGGTTCATGGGTCATCCTGTTGCCCTGCCCAAACCTTCCATGACACCTGTTGCCAACACAACAAAGCCCGAAATTTTAAGAAGGACATTTAAAACTTTCCACAGGTTGGCTTTAATTTCACTTACCAGGCTTGTTTTTAATCTATGGGTCTAATTATCTCTACATCTTTGCTTCCTTCCAGCTCTATGTATTGTGTCAAAAACTCTTCTAGTCACCACCCTTGTGTCTCCTTCTCTGGAAAAGCTCCACAGACAATCCAAGCAAGATATGGATCTCTTCTCTCCTCTGAACTTGGGAACAGTTTAATAGGACATATCTGGCACTGCCATAAGGCATTTACATCTTATCTTCCCTGCTGGTATCTAAACTCTTTTGAGAGCACGGATACCTCTCTGTGTTCTGTGCCATTCTCAGCATTGCTATTATATACATAGTCAACCTAGTCAGTGAATATTTGGTGAATGAATGAATGAATGAATGGTGAATGAAATGAGTTCTCTGGCTCTTTCTGTCTTTTTCTACTTCTCAAGGTTCTGTAGTTAGTTTCATTTGGACAATAGGCTGCTTCATAGCAACATAATAACCAAGCTCACTGAGTGTTGCAAATAGCTGCTAAGAGCATCCCTCTGCCACTTTAGAACAGCTTGTTCCCTCTCAAATGAAGAGCAGGATTCCATACTTATTAAATGCCTTTGTTCACTTGGCCTTTAGAGACACCGGGGCCATCAGTGCTCTACATTCAGTGAAATGCCTGTTTTGATTATAATTTTCCCTTGTGAATAACAGCTATCCAAAGATGTTCCTGTACAATTTTTCACCCTTTTATATTCATAAAATATATTTTAACTACATACAAGCATAAAATAAATAGAACTCTATTTATTTTTGGTCAAAGTTTAGGGAGAGGTCTTTATGGTACCTTACCAAACTTGTTTGGGGAAATTTTAACCATGTGAAATGTGTTGGAGAGGCACCAAGAATTCAAGAATTCTCAAAATTCGGACATAGTTGCCTCATGTATAGGCACAGTGGCAGTCATCTATATAACAATAATTTGGAAGATACTGTGTTAGTCCACTCATGCTATAGTAATGTGGAACAAATCATCCTAAACCTTTAGTGACGTCAGCAAGAATTTGGGGGTTTTTGATCTATGGACTAGCTGTAGTGACTGTTTCAGACCTCCAGGTGGCTGGTTTTCCTCCATGGTTGGATCCCTTTGAGGTCTGTCCCACATATCTAACTCCAGGGCCCAGTTGTGGGGTCGCTGCCTCCAGGGCACACTCTTCTTACTGTGGCCCTGAAACACAAGAGGTGAGCCCACTTAAACCCATTTAAGACCTCTGCTGGCATCATATCTGCTCACACTGACCAAAACTCGTCCCAAAACTCAACTATTGTTATTACATTGCTGGGAGAATTGGTGATGATAAGGTGAGCACAAATGAAAGGTTTGAGATTCACATCTTCCTTACTAACATCGACAGTCAGTGGAACATTCTTGGGGAACTGTGATGGTAGCTTTTTGTGATTTCTATCACATTACAGTTTGCCAAAGCCACTTAAGTAAAACATACATAATATAGTACATCTCGTTTCAGTTTCCCCCACCACTCCACCACGTATTATCAATGTGATACCTAACAGATAAACAGAAACAGAAACTGAAGCAACCCATTGCTAGCACACCTACTTCACAAGAAATACTAATGGAAGTTCTTCAGATGGTATCAGACTCAAATCCATAAAGACAAAACAAGACAAAGAATTCGGATTAAAATGACAACATAAATTCACATTTCTTCTTTCTTGACTGATTTAAAAAGTACATAAATGTTATATTTATATTTAGATTACTGTGCCCATAACAGATAGAACTATAGTATATCTGACAATTCAGACAAGGGACGCAGTGAGAACAAAGCTGTGTTAGAGTGAGAAAGATACTAGAGCATAACCTGAATCCATAGGAAGAAATGAGAACCAGAGGGACACCTGGGTGGCTCAGTTGGTTAAGCAGCTGCCTTCGGCTCAGGTCATGATCCCAGCGTCCTGCGATCGAGTCCCACATCGGGCTCCTTGCTCACCAGGGAGCCTGCTTCTCCCTCTGCCTCTGCCTGCCACTCTGTCTGCCTGTGCTCGCTCTCTCTCTGACAAATAAATTAAAAAAAAAAAAAAGAAAGAAAGAAATGAGAACCAGAAATGGTAAATAAACAGATTGACCTAATAAACTCCATTAATATTTATTTGCTCTTATTTCTTGTCTCAGCTCCCCTAAAAGGGGTAAGATTATTTACAGTCATACTTGTATTGTTGAATATGTGACATACATAAATGTAATAAAGCCAAAAAGGGATGAGGGAGGAGTAAAGTTTCTATATCTGACTGGAATGAAGTTAGTTTAAATTGAAGTAGATTCTGACAAGATATAGATTGTAAGCTTTAGAACATCCATTAATTAAAAAAAAATTGATAATAATAAATGGAGTTAAATGTTACACTAGAAAATATCCATTTAATATATACAAATATATTCTACAAAGTAGAATAGAGGAGCAACAACAACAACAAAACCTCCGAACATGAGACATGTAGAAAACAAAAGGTAAATGACATAGATCCTACCATATCAATAATAAAATTAGATGTGAATTAATGAAACAATCCAATCAAAAGGCAGGATTATCAAACTGGATAAAAAACAAAAACCATGCTGTGGAGAGGAGGTACTCCTTAGATTTAAAGATACAAATATATTCAAAATAAAAGATGAAAACATGTACATCATGCAAATAGCAACCAGAAGAATGCTGTAGTGGCTAGACAAATACTGGACAAAATAGACCTTAAAACAACAATGAAAAGGAGTTGCTGGATATAAGAGGGAGATTTCATGATGAGGGCCAAAACTGAGGCGCCTGGGTGGCTCAGTTGTTAAGCCTCTACCTTTGGCTCAGGTCATGATCCCAGGGTTCCGGGATGGAGCCCCGCATCTGGCTCCCTGCTCAGCAAGAGGCCTCCTCCTCCCTCTACCATTCCCCCTACTGTGTTCCCTCTCTCACTATATCTCTCTCTGTCAAATAAATAAAACCTTTAAAAAAGAAAAGAAAAGGGTCAATCCATTAGGAAGACATAAAAATTGTTAATACGTGCAACTAGTAAGAGAACACCAAAATGTGGGAAGAAAACAGCAAAATACATGAAGAATTGAAGGGAGAAATGGAGAATTCAACAATATTAGTTGAAGACTTCTATACCTCCGAGTCAGTAATGGATAGATGAAGTAGGCAGAAGATTGACAACTAGGTAGAAGACTTGAACCACGCCATAAATTAACTAGACCTAACAAAGATCTGTAAAACACTCAACCCAAAAAGACTTAATTCATCATCTTCTCAAGTACATATGAAACACTCCATGGTAGATCATGTTCTAGGCCATAAGATGAGATTGAAACCCACACACACTGTAAGTGGGAATGTAAGTATTGGTGTCATTTTACAAAATGGTCTGACAGTTTCTCAGAATGTTGCGCATAAAAGTTATTCTGTGATCCTGCACTGTCTGCTACCAGATATATACTCAGCAGAAGTAGAATCTTAGGTTCACACAAAACCTTTCACATGAGTGTTCATAGAAGCATATTAATAATATCAAAAAGTGGAAGTAACTCAAATGTCAATAAAAATTAATAATATTCGTACAATGAAATATTTTTCAGCTATAAAAAGGAATGAATTATTGATACATGTTACAACATGGATGAACCATGAAAGCATTATGCAAAGTGAAAGAAACCACTCACAAAAGACCATATATTGTATAACACCATTTATTATAAAATGCCCAGAATAGGCAAATCTGTAGAGACAGAAAGTAGATAAGTGGTTGCCTAGAGCTGAAGGGTTGAAGAGAATGGCAAAAGACTACTGATGTGTCTTGACTTTTTTGTGGGGGAATAAATCTTCTAAAATTGGGTTTTGGTGATGGTTGTACAACTCTGTGGATTGCATTGAATTGCTTACACTAATGGGTGAAATGATGGTAAATTATGTAGTGTAAATTATATCCCAAAGCTGTTAAAATTATGATAAATTTTATGCTTAGAAATTTGGAAATTCATCCGAGATTACAATTTCTTTTAAAATGCAGCCTAACAATAACCCAAGAAAGAAAAGAGTATCTAATAACCCTAGTTAAGTACATTTATAGAAAACAATTTCCAGGGATAAGTGACTTTCTTGGTAAATTCTTCCAAATATTTAGGGAAGAAATAGCAATCTTACTTAAAAATTTTCCAGGAAACGGAAATAACAGAATACACTACTCAAATCTTTTTTTTTTTTTTTAAGATTTTATTTATTTAACAGAGATCACAAGTAGGCAGAGAGGCAGGCAAAGAGAGGAGGAAGCAGGCTTCCTGCCAAGCAGAGAGGCTGATGTGAGGCTTGATCCCAGGACCCTGAGTTCATGACCTGAGCCAAAGGCAGAGGCTTTAACCCACTGAACAACCCAGGCGCCCCCCCCCTTTTTTTAATGAGGCCATCATAAGCTTCAGACCAAAGCTGAAAAGAATATTACAAGAATGGAATCACAGGCCAATTTCTTTTCTGAATGTGCATGCAAAAATTGTAAACAAAAGCACAAATAGTATCAATGGTATGAAAAACTATAATACATCCCAAGTGAATTGTGTGGTTTTTTTTAAGATTTTATTTATTTGGGACGCCTGGGTGGCTCAGTTGGTTAAGCAGCTGCCTTCGGCTCAGGTCATGATCCCAGCGTCCTGGGATGGAGTCCCACATTGGGCTCCTTGCTCGGCAGGGAGCCTGCTTCTCCCTCTGCCTCTGCCTGCCTCTCTGTCTGCCTGTGCTCTCTCTCTCTCTCTCTCTCTCTCTAACAAATAAATAAATAAAATCTTTAAAAAAAAAAGATTTTATTTATTTATCTGACAGACAGAGATCACAAGTGGGCAGCGAGGCAAGCAGGGGGTGGGGGGAGCAGGCTCCCTGCTGAGCAGAGATCCCAATGCGGGGCTCGATCCCAGGACCCTGAGATCATGACCTGAGCTGAAGACAGATGCTTAACCCACTGAACCACCCGGGTGCCCCTGAATTGGTTTTATTCTGGTAATGCAAGGTCAGCTTACTGTCCAAACATAAAATAGATCTCAGGAATAAACTCAAATGGAAATAATTCATTTAAAAAAGAAGTCAATAAAAAAGTCAATCAGGAGAAACACAAGAATGAATAAACACAACAGATAATGCCTGATGAAAAATATTCCATAAATTATTGAATATTCTAGAATTTTAAAATATAAAAAGCAGTTGAAAAAGATTCAAGAGAAAGTGACAAATACTGAATATAGGCAAAAAAAAAATCAAATATACAAATGATAGGAGTACCTTAAGAATAAAAGCAAGGAAACAGAACAAATACTAAAAGTATAATTTAAGAAATTTTCTCAAATAATAATAGTAATAGTAAAAATAATACTAATAGAAACTGCATTTTGAACAAGTATATTACATACCTGAGAATAGTAAGTCAGAATGATCAACACCAAGGTGTATTGTAGAGAAATTTTAGACCTAAAATGGGAGGTTGGAATTTTAATACTAACAAACCTAACTTTTAACTATAAAGGGCATGGACCAACTATTAACCAACGTGCAAGAGGTCAGAATTCCATGAACCCTTATGAAGGAAACTATTAAAGAAAGAGTATCACACAGCCGAAGTGACTGGAGATAATCAATATAAGTATGGCTGATGAGTATTAAGTGTAGTACCGCTTGTAGAATGAGAAGTAAATGAGGGTTAAACAGGAAAGACTATCGTATGCAATGGCTATAAGCTCTGGCAATGTAAGTATCAGTCCTGTGAGTGACAGAGAAACAATAAATAAACACCAAAAGAAGTTAAAACTGTTTTCAAGCATTGTATATTGAAATTGCAATTCTGAGTCTGTTCTGTGAGTAATATGGAATGGAACAAATAAAAAATTATGGAGTATTTTATTTTTTTTAAAGATTTTATTTATTTGGGAGAGAGAGAAAATGTGCATGCACAGGAGGAGGAGTAGAAGAAGAGAGACAAGCAGACTCTGCACTCAGTGTGAGCCCAATACAGGGTTCAGTCTCACAACCCTGAGATCATGACCTGAACCAAAATCAAGAGTTCAATGCTTAACTGACTGAGCCACCCAGGCACCCCTGAAGTATTCTAGTTATAACATCTGTAAGCTAGGGAACTTGGGTTCTCACGCTGGAGGAAATGAATACAGAGGTAATATAGAGGATGTTTATTAAAAACTACAGTGCTGAGTTAGAATTATCTGTCTGTAATTAATAAGTAATTTTAGCTATATATATATATCTTTTTAAAGACTTTATTTGAGTGAGAGAGAGAGCATGTGTACACACAAGTAGGGAAGAGGTGGAGGGAGAAGGACAAACAGACTCCACACTGAGCAGGGAGCCTGACCCAGGGCTCGATTCCAGGACCCTGAGATCATGACCTGAGCTGAAGGCAGACGCTTAACCAACTGAGTCAGCCAGGCATGGCATTTTTAACCATATTTATATAGATTATATACATAGATATATAGAGATTATATAGATTTAACCATATTTGTATAGATAAAGAATAGAATATCCTATGTCTATATCTATAAATTTATATATAACTATATACTCTGTATATAATTATATATGAAAATATGTGTCAAACACCCGCACACATGCTATCTCTGTCTATTGAATAAGACTAGAACAAATGACCAACCCAGTAGGAACAAAGATCCATAGGGCTCAGATTATGGTCTTGAAATGGCTGATTTAAGGTCTGTGGTGCATTTGTGTGAAATGTACTTGGAAAATTTTGTGATACCAAATAACAAGGAAGTTATCAAAGAGCACTGGACCATTTCAAGAGGACTCAGGGGCCAAATGTGAGGAGGCTTTCCACGGACAACAGAACAGTTTGAACTTCAGTAGGTATAATAATTACAATGAATTAAAAATCCATCAACCATGTTTAAATCCATGGGTTTCTATGGATACCGAAAAAAGGTCAACTTATAAGGATCATTGGGGAAAAATTCATTATAATGAAACCTGATTTTTAAGATGGTAGATGTAGAATGGGGTGGGGTGAGAGAATAACCAAGCTTTTATCCTGCCTTTCCGTTGTGAACTGTATCACTGTGTAACCAAATTGTAGATGAGGGGATAAATCTCTTCATAAAGGTATTCCTGCCAATAAGTGGAAAAGAAGTGATTAAGTTAGAACATCTCAGTTTTGCAATCTCTGATGAATTTATGATGGGACCTGGTAGAATTGGAAATGCAAGATTAACTTAGAAGAACTGTGGGTTTTAGTGATTGAACAAAAGATTTGTGTATTCACTAAATATCAGTGGCTGCTGACATCACATAGAGAGCAATAACCAGGCATTATCTGCTTCCTGACAAATAATACAGCACAGTCTATAGTCTTCCTGAAAGGACTGACCAGTTTCTTATTTTCCAGGAAATAGGACAGAGGAACATATTTAGCTGCACCATGAACATGTACTCAGCAAAATCCATGTTGTGGGGAACTCTACAGGTCAAGTGGCCTGTATTCTTCAACAGATTCATTGAAGGTCAGTAAAAGGATGGAAAGGTGACTACGGTAAAAGAAAAAAAGTCATTATTTAAAACAGCAAAACTAAACCATGCTGTCTAGGGTTACAAAACTGGATGATAAATTTATAAGAAATTTAAGGATGAGTCA
>ML103844.1:29291-48648 GCA_003697995.1 Taxidea taxus jeffersonii | reverse complement strand
GACACTTCACAGAATAGAATATCCAAAATCACCCAAAAAAACCATTACAAGGTACTCATCTTAATAAGGGGGAAAAAAGAAATTAGTTAAACATTTAAAACACTAATTAATTAATCAGGGAAATGAAAACCACACTGAGATACCACTATACGTGTACTATAATGGCCACGATGAAAAGAGCTAATGAAAATGTGGAGCGGCCGGAACTCCCACGCACTGCTGGTGGGAGAATAAATCAATATGTGCTCTTCAGAAACCGCTGGCGGTAGTGTGGAAAGTGAAGGTATGTGTAGCCTAGGACCTGGCAAGTGTACACCTCGTATATACTCAGCACATGTGTGTATATATATGTCCCAAGAGGCCTGCAGAAGAGTGTTCAAAGAAGAACTATTTATATAGCCCCAAATTAGAAATAACCCAAATTCTGCTCTATCAAGAGCAGAATAAATAAATTATAACTTCATGCAATAGAATACCATGAAAGTGTGGGACGCCTGGGTGGCTCAGTTGGTTGGGCGGCTGCCTTCGGCTCAGGTCATGATCCCAGCGTCCTGGGATCGAGTCCCACATCGGGCTCCTTGCTCCGCAGGGAGCCTGCTTCTCCCTCTGCCTCTGCCTGCCTCTCTGTCTGCCTGTGCTCGCTCTCTCTCTCTCTAACTAATAAATAAATAAAAATCTTAAAAAAAAAAAAATTAAAAAAAAAAAAAAGAATACCATGAAAGTGAATGAACTCTTGCTCTAAGCAAAAATATGGCTGAATCACAAATTTCATGTTGAAAGAAGCCAGATGCAAATGAGTACATACCATATATTAGTTATCTGTTGCTCCATAACAAATTATCACGATATTTAGCCACTTAAAACATTTATTTATTTCAGATTCTGTGGCTTAGGATCCCAGGTGTGGCTTAGCCAGAGCCTCTGCCTCGGTGCTGTATTTAGGTTGTGAGTGGGAGCTGTCATCTCATTTGAAAACTGAACTGAGGGAGGATCTGCCTCCAAGTGTGCTTATTTGGCTCTGGATGGGATTCCTTCTTTATAAGTGATTGGACTTAAGGCCTCCCTCAGCTGTCCACTGGCTGGGGGCTGTGACCTCCTTGCCATGGAGTCTCTGATGGTGCAGTTCATGACATGGCAGCTGTCTTCTATCAGGGGGAGTAAGAGGGAGAACAAGGTAGGAGATTTGTCCGCTAATCTTGGAAGTCCCATCTCTCACTTTTGCAACATTCTATTGTTATAAGTAAGTCATGCATTCCAGTGTATACTCAAGTGGAGGGGATGACATGAGGACATCAATACCAGGATGCAGAGATCATTGGAACTCATTTTGAAGCTGCCTACCACCTGATGTGATTCCATTTTTGAAGTTCTGAAACAGGTGAAAAAATCCATGATGATAGGAATCAGAATTGTGAATCTTGATGGGGCTTCGGGTTGCTGGTAATGTAAGAGTGCGAAGCTCTGGTTCCACGGATGTTCTTTTTTAAAAATTATTAATTATTTTTTATTAACATATAATATATTATTAGCCCCAGGGTACAGACCTGTGGATCATCAGGCTTACACATTTCACAGCACTCACAATAGCACATACCCTCCCCAATGTCCATAACCTAACCATTCTCTCCATCCCCCCATCCCCCCCAGCAACCTTCAGTTTGTTTTGTAAGATTAAGAGTCTCGTATGGTTTGTCTCCCTCCCGATCCCATCTTGTTTCACTTTTTCCTTCCCTACCCCCAAACCCCCCACTCTCAAATTCCTCATATCAGGGAGATCATAATGATAATTTCTTTCTCTGATTGACTTATTTCGCTCAGCATAATACCCTCTAGTTCCATCCACATCATTGCAAATGGCAAGATTTCATCTTTTGATGGCTGCATAGTATTCCATTGTATATATATATATACACTTCTTCTTTATCCATTCATCTGTTGATGGGCATCTAGGTTCTTTCCGTAGTTTGGCTACTGTGGACATTGCTGCTATAAATATTTGGGTGCACGAGCTCCTTTGGATCACTACATTTGTATCTTTAGGGGAGATACCCAGTAGTGTGATTGCTGGGTCATAGGGTAGCTCTATTTTGAACTTTTTGAGAAACCTCCATGCTGTTTTCCAGAGTGGCTGCACTAGCTTGCATTCCCACTAACAGTGTAGGAGGGTTCTCCTTTCTCCACATCCTCACCAGCATCTGTCATTTCCTGACTTGTTAATTTTAGCCATTCTGACTGGTGTGAGGTGGTATCTCATTGTGGTTTTGATTTGTATTTCCCTGAGGCCGAGTGATGTGGAGCAAGCACTTTTTCATGTGTTGGTTGGCCATTTGGATGTCTTCTTTGCAGAAATGTCTGTTCCTGTCCTCTGCCAATTTCTTGATTGGACTATTTGTTCTTTGGGTGTTGAGTTTGATAAGTTCTTTACAGATTTTGGATACTAGTCCTTTATCTGGTATGTCATTTGCGAATATCTTCTCCCATTCTGTCAGTTGTCTTTTGGTTTTGTTGACTGTTTCCTTTGCCGTGCAAAAGCTTTTGATCTTGATAAAGTCCCAATAATTCTTTTTTGCCCTTGCTTCCCTTGCCGTTGGCAATGTTTCCAGGAAGAATTTGCTGTGGCTGAGGTTGAAGAGGTTGCTGCCTGTGTTCTCCTCAAATATTTGGATGGATTCTTGTCTCACATTGAGGTCTTTCATCCATTTTGAGTCTATTTTTGTGTGTTGTGTAAGAAAATGGCCCATTTCATTCTTCTGCATGTGGCTGTCCAATTTCCCCAACACCATTTGCTGAAGAGATTGTCTTTTTTCCATTGGACGTTCTTTCCTGCTTTGTCAAAGATTAGTTGACCATAGAGTGGAGGGTCTATTTCTGGGCTCTCTATTCTGTTCCATTGAACTATGTGTCTGTTTTTGTGCTTGTACCATACCTTCTTGATGATGACAGATTTTTAATAGAGCTTGAAGTCTGGAATTGTGATGCCACCAACTTTGGCTTTCTTTTTCAACATTCCTTTGGCTATTCGGGGCATTTTTGGGTTCCATATAAATTTTAGGATTATTTATTCCATTTCTTTGAAAAATTTGATAGTATTTTTAAAGGGCTTGCATTAAATGTGTAGATTTCTTTAGGTAGCATAGACATTTTCACAATATTTGTTCTTCCAATCCATGAGCATGGAACGTTTTTCCATTTCTTTGTGTCTTCCCCAATTTCTTTTTCATGAGTACTTTATCGTTTTCTCAGTACAGATTCTTTGCCTCTTTGGTTAGGTTATTCCTAGGTATCTTATGGTTTTGGGTGCAATGGTAAATGGGATTGACTCCTTAATTTCTCTTTCTTCTGTCTTGTTGGTGTATAGAAATGCAACTGATTTCTGTGCATTGATTTTATGTCCTGACACTTTACTGAAATCCTGTATGAGTTCAAGCAGTTTTGGAGTGGAGTCTTTTGGGTTTTCCACATAAAGTATCATATCATCTGCAAAGAGTGAGAGTTTGACTTCTTTGCGGATTCGGATGCATTTTATTTCTTTTTGTTGTCTGATTGTTGAGGCTAGTAGGACTTCTACTACTATATTGAATAGCAGTGGTGATAGTGGACATCCCTGCCGTGTTCTTGATCTTAGCAGAAAAGCTTTCAGATTTCCCCATTGAGAAAGATACTCGCTGTGGGATTTTCATAGATGGCTTTGATGATATTGAAGTGCATACCCTCTATCCCTACACTGTGAAGAGTTTTGATCAAGAAAGGATGCTGTACTTTGTCAAAAGCTTTTTCAGCATCTATTGAAAGTATTGTATGGTTCTTGTTCTTTCTTTTATTAATGTACTGTATCACATTGATTTGTGGATGTTGAACCAACCTTGCAGCCCAGGAATAAATCCCACTTGGTCATGGTGAATAATCCTTTTAATGTACTGTTGGATCCTGTTGGCTAGTATTTTGGTGAGAATTTTCACATCTGTGTTCATCAAGGATATTAGTCTATAATTCTCCTTTTTGATGGGGTCTTTGTCTAGTTTTGGGATCAAGGTAATGCTGGCCTTATAAAATGAGTTTGGAAGTTTTCCTTCCATTTCTATTTTTTGGAACAGTTTTGGGGGAATAGGTATTAATTCTTCTTTAAATGTTTGGTAGAGGGACGCCTGGGTGGCTCAGTTGGTTAAGCGGCTGCCTTTGGCTCAGGTCATGATCCCAGTGTCCTGGGATCAAATCCCACATCAGGCTCCTTGCTCAGCGGGGAGCCTGCTTCTTCCTCTGCCTCTGCCTGCCACTCTGTCTGCCTGTGCTCACTCCTGTGCTCTCTATCCGACAAATAAATAAATAAAATATTTTAAATGTTTGGTAGAATTCCCCTGGGAAGCCATCTGGTCGTGGGATCTTGTTTATTGGGAGATTTTTGATGACTGCTTCAAACTCCTTACTGGTTATGTGTCTGTTCAGGTTTTCTGTTTCTTCCTGGTTCAGTTTTGGTAGTTTATATGTCTCTAGGAATGCACCCATTTCTTCCAGATTGTCAGATATGCTGGCGTATAGTTGCTCATAATATGTTCTTATAATTCTTTGTATTTCTGTAGTGTTGGTTGTAATTTCTCCTCTTTCATTCATGATTTTATTTATTTGGGTCCTTTCTCTTTTCTTTTTGATAAGTCTGACCAGTGGTTTATCAGTCTTGTTAATTCTTTCAAATAGCTCCTAGTTTCGTTGATTTGTTCTAGTGTTCTTTTGGTTTCTGTTTCATTAGTTTCTGCTCTGATCTGTATTATTTCTCTTCTCCTGTTGGGTTTAGGATTTCTTTGCTGTTCTTTCTCCAGCTCCTTTAGGTGTAGGGTTAGGTTGTATACTTGAGACATTTCTTGTTTCTTGAGAAAGGCTTGTATGGCTATATTCATTCCTCTCAGGACCACCTTTGCTGTGTCCCACAGATTTTGAACAGTTGTGTTTTCATTTTCATTTGTTTCCATGAATTTTTTCAATTCTTCTTTAATTTCCTGGTTGACCCATTCATTCTTTAGTGAGATGCTCTTTAGCCTCGATGTGTTTGAGTTCTTTCCAACTTTGCTCTTGTGATTGAGTTCTAGTTCCAGAGCATTGTGGTCTGAAAATATGCAGGGAATGATCCCAGTCTTTTGGTACTGGTTGAGACCTGATTCGTGACCCAGGATGTGATCTATTCTGGAGAATGTTCTATGTGAAGTAGAGAAGAGTACATATTCTGTTGCTTTGAGATGGAATATTCTGAATATATCTGTGATATCCATCTGGTCCAGTGTGTCATTTAAGGCCTTTATTTCCTTGTTGATCCTTTGCTTGGATGATCTGTCCATTTCAGTGAAGGGGTATTAAAGTCCCCTACTATTATGGTATTATTGTCAATGTGTTTCTTTGAGTTTGTTATTAATTGGTTTATGTATTTGGCTGCTCCCATGTTAGGGGCATAGATATTTAAAATTATTAGATCTTCTTTTTGGACAGCCCCCCACTTTTTAAAAAATATTTTAGGGGCACCTGGGTGGCTCAGAGGGTTAAGGCCTCTGCCTTCGGCTCGGGTCATGATTCTGGGGTCCTGGGATCGAGCCCCGCATCAGGCTCTCTGCTCAGCGGGGAGCCTGCTTCCTTCTCTCTCTCTCTGCCTGCCTCTCTGCCTACTTGTGACCTCTCTCTGTCATATAAATAAATAAAATCTTTAAACAAAATATTTTGTTTATTTATTTGACAGGCAGAGAGGCAGGCAGAGAGAGAGAGGAACAGAGGAAGAGAGAGGAAGGGAAGCAGGCTCCCTGCTGAGCATAGAGCCTGATGAGGGGCTCTATCCCAGGACCCTGAGATCATGACCTAAGCCGAAGGCAGAGGCTTTGACCCACTGAGCCACTCAAGCACCCCAAGATAGCCCCTTTGAGTATGATATAGTACCCTTCCTCATCTATTATTATAGTCTTTGGCTTGAAATCTAATTTATCTGTAAAAGGATTGCCACCCCAGCTATTTTTGATGTCCATTAGCATGGTCAGTTGTTTTCCACCCTCTCATTTTTAATCTTTGGGTCTAAAATGAGTTTCTTATAGACAGCATATTGATGGGTCTTGTTTTTTTATCCATTCTGATACCCTGTGTCTTTTGATTGGGGCATTTAGCACATTTACATTCAGGGTAACTATTGAGAGATATGAATTTAGTGACATTGTATTGCCTGTAAGGTGGCTGTTAGTGTATATTGCCTCTGTTCCTTTCTGGCCTACTATTAGGCTCTCTCTTTGCTTAGAGGACCCCTTTCAATATTTCCTGCAGGACTAGTTTGGTGTTAGCAGATTCTTTTAATTTTTGTTTGTCCTGGAAGCTTTATATCTCTCCTTCTCTTTTCAATGATAGTCTAGCTGGATATAGTATTCTTGGCTGCATATTTGTCTCATTTAGTGTTCTGAATATATCATGCCAGTTCTTTCTGGCCTGCCAGGTCTCTGTGGATAAGTCTGCTGCCAACCTAATATTTCTAACATTGTGTGTTATAGACTTCTTGTCCTGGGCTGCTTTGAGGGTTTTCTCTATGTCACTAAGACTAGTAAGTTTTACTATTAGATGACAGGGTGTGGACCTATTTTTATTGATTTTGAGGGGGATTCTCTGTGCCTCCTGGATTTTGATGCTTTTTCCCTTTGCCATATTGGGGAAATTCTCTATTATAATTTGCTCCAATATACCTTCTGCCCCTGTCTCTCTTTGTTCTTCTTCTGGAATCCCAATTATTCTAATATTGTTTTGTCTTATGGTATCACTTATCTCTCAAATTCTCCCCTCGTGGTCCAGTAGTTGTTTGTCTCTCTATTGCTCAGCTTCTTTATTCCCCATCATTTGGTCTTCTATATCACTAATTCTCTCTTCTGCCTCATTTACCCTAGCAGTAAGAGCCTCCATTCTTGATTGTACCTCATTAATAGCTTTTTTGATTTCAGCTTAGTTAGATTTTAGTTCTTTAATTTCTCCAGAAAGGGATTTTATTTCTCCAGAAAGTATTTCTCTAATATCTTCCATTCCTTTTTCGAGTCCAGCTAGCACCTTAAGAATCATCATTCTGAACTCTAGATCTGACATATTACCAATGTCTGTATTGACTAGGTCCCTAGCCATCGGTACTGCCTCTTATTCTTTTTTTTGTGGTGAGTTTTCCTGCCTTGTCTTTTTATCCAGATAAGAATAAATCTACTAAAAGGATGGCAAAGACCCCAGAAAAATGTACGCTAATCAAATCAGAAGAGACTGCTAACTGGGGGGAGAATAAAGGGTGTAAAAAGAAATTAAGAAAAAAAATATATATATATTACACAGTGAATAGGACAGAGCCACCCACTTAATTTTGGGTGTATTTTGGACTCTTAGAAGAAACTACCTCCCAAATTTTTAAAGAAAGAAAAACTTATGTATATATAAAAATAAGGGTAAACATGATGAAGGGATGGAATATGAATGTAAAGATGAAAATTTTTAAAAAATTCTAAAAAAGGAACTGATAAGATAAGTTGGTTGGAAAAAAAAAGAAGGAAAAAAAAGTCGGGGAGAGAATGTGATCAGGCTGGAGACTAGAACAAAGCTCTGTGCTAGATTTAGGGTATATTTTGATCTATTAGGAGAAACTGTATCCCAAAATTTTTTAGGAAAAAAATACCCTATATGTATACAAAAAATAAGGTTAAATACAATGAAGGATAAAATATGATTATAATCATGAAGGTTTAAAATGATTTTTTAAGAAAGGTATTATTATGATAAACTAGTTAAAAAGTGTTAAAAGGGGGCACCTGGGTGGCTCAGTGGGTTAAAGCCTCTGCCTTCGGCTCGGGTCATGATCCCAGGGTCCTGGGATCGAGCCCCGCATCGGGCTCTCTGCTCGGCAGGGAGCCTGCTTCCTCCTCTCTCTCTCTCTCTGCCTGCCTCTCTGCCTACTTGTGATCTCTGTCTGTCAAATAAATAAATAAAATCTTAAAAAATAAAAAGTGTTAAAAGAGGAAGAGGAAAAGTAAAAAAATTAGAATAAGAAAAAAATAAAATTTAAAAATTCAATTTTGCTTCCAAGACTAAAAGATCATGGGGAGAAAGCCATGAATTCCATGCGTTGCTTTCCCCTAGCTCTGGATTTCTGCTGTTCTCATTGATCGGAGAGCTTGCTCTTGGCTGGATATTCTTGCTGATCTTCTGGGGGAAGGGTCTGTTATAGTGATTCTCAAATGTCTTTGCCCCGAGGTGGAATTGCACTGCCCTTGCTAGGGGCCAGGGTAAGAAATCTTCTGTAGTTCCCTCTCGGGAGTTTTTGTTCCCTGAACTCTTTCCGTAGCACTGTGGAGGACTGGAATGAAAATGGCGGCCTCCCAATCTCCAGCCAGGAGGAGACAAGAGCTTGGGGCCTCACTCCTCATTGTGGCCTCAGAGAAAAGGGGCCAATCACTCCCATCTCCCTGGTCTCTGGTCATGCTCCGGGCTCACCCAGCCTGTGACCGAGCATTTTCGTCTCTGGAACACTTTTCCATTTGGAGTCTCCAAACCCAGAAGATTCCTGCCTCCAGAGGAGGAAGGTGAGTCTCCTTGGATCTGCCATTTGTGGGGTCCCTGCTGAAAGAAAGTGGCACAGTTGTGCCATGGATCATGGTCTAAGGTAACCCCAAGCTGAGAGCCCCCTCCTCAGCTCTGTCTCTGCTGCTGGCTTCCCCGCTCTGATATCTGGGAGCTCTGCCACACTCAGACACCCCTGATCTTTCAGTGACCCCGTGGGTACTGAGACCACACTGTCCCTGCGAGGGCTCCATCCTCACTTAGCCTCTGGAGTAATATCCCTCAATGGAGCAGACTTCTAAAAGTTCTGGTTTTGTGCTCCACTGCTCCGCCATTTGCCAGGAGCCGGACCCTCCCCCCACAGTCTGTCTTATTGTCACTTCAGATTCACTTCTCTGCACGTCCTACCTTTCAGAAAGTGGTTGATTTTCCTTTTCTAAAATTGCAGCCCTTCTTCTCTTCTATCTCCTGTTGAGTTTGTATGTGTTTGGAATGGTTTGATACCTATCTAGCTGAACTCCTGTGACCTGATGTCATTTCAGTCTGCTACTCCTCTGCCATCTTGCCTCTCCATCTCCCACAGGTGTTATTTATAAAGACTCCCTGATGCTTCTGATTTGTGCACTTCTTCTGAATGCATGTTACATTTCTACTTTAACATTTACATAAAAATAGTTTTCTACCCTACAGGCTCATTCTGCTGATAAATAGCTTTCGTTGTCCCTAACCATGATCTCCCCCCTCTCCCGAACCAGATAATAAAATAAAAACCCAATTTATACTCTACCACTTAAAAGCTGAGAATTTAGCAAAAGTGCGTGCAGCCTTGTGTTTGGAAAAAATATAGGTTGAGGAGTTAGACTAAAGTTCATATCCAGGAGTCACCGTTCACTGGTTGTGTGACCTTGGTCTTTATTTCCCCCATCTGTATTATTAGTATGCATCAGAGGATTGCATGGCAAACTAATAACTGGAAATCATACAATATATACCTATTGTAAAAGGACTTGAAGTTCCTCCAAAGACTTATAATGGCTTCTTTCTTTCTTTCTTTCTTCCTTTTTAACCTAAGATTTTATTTATTTATTTGAGAGAGAGAGAGAACCTCAAGCTGACTCTGTGCTGCGCCTGGAGCTCAGGGCTTGGGCTTGACCCCAAGACCCCGAGATCCCAGCCTTATCTGAAATCAAGAGTCAGACGTCTAACTGACTGAGCCACCCGGGCATCCTTCATAATGGGTTATAATGGCAACATCTGTACAATTTCCTCACATTACATGGCCTTCATGCTCAGGTTGGCTTGACTTCCAGACCTCTGCTCATTCTTACCTGGGAAGAATATTCCTGAAATATTTTCTTAGATTTAACAGAAGGTAGACCGCTCTACTTATCCCTACACATCATCACCTACAATAGTGATCCTCTCCCAGTCAGCCTCAGGATATACCAACACACAGATCTGAAGAAGGTATTTGCTCTATTTTCTTTTTTTTTTTTTTAAGATTTTATTTATTTATTTGACAGAGACAGAGATCACAAACAGGCAGAGAGGCAGGCAGAGAGAGTGGGAAGCAGACTCCCTGCTGAGCAGAGAGCTGATGCGGGACTCGATCCTGGGACCCCAAGATCATGACCTGAGCCAAAGGCAGCGGCTTAACCCACTGAGCCACCCAGGCGCCCTGCTCTATTTTCTTCTCAGGTATTTTCCTTTCGGAATCACTGCTTAATCAATAGGGAAGTGGTTAAATGAATTATGCCCATATCCATTTTATGGAATTCTATGTGGCCAATAAAATATTTAGCAAATTTGCAAGGTATCCATGATACGTCGTAAAGTGAAACTGGCAAGAAACAGTACGTCAGACAAATACCATGCCCACTAGAAGGTAAGATAGGCGAGAGCAGAAACCAAGTCTGTCTTATATATCTGCAGCGTCTAGTAGACACACAGTAGGCACTTGTACATATTTGTGGACTGAATGTTAGAGCACAGAAAATTACCTGGAAGAAAACACATCACGTTGTTATCAGGGTAATCCTTCTCTGGAGGAGCGTTTTTTGTTTACCACATTTCTGATGATCCAAACAGTTTTATTAGAATGTATTTAATGTTTTCTGCTTTCTGGCATGTAAGGTGCTTGGCCCTCCAGCAGTCAGCGCCTGTGTCTCTTTGTTGCTAGGGTGACTTCAGGCTACCAGAAATAGCCAGAAACAGCTGGCTCTGGGGAGCCAGACATGGCTGGTCATTCACTGTACCTGTCCCCAGTCAGCTTTTAACAAATAACTGACAGAAGGAGTAAACAGACTCCCACAGCCTAGCCCTTGATTGGGCAACTCAAAGGATACATTTTGATTCTGTACAGCTCCCCAGTGATTCAACCTAAGTGACTTCACTGATTTCAAGGGACTTTACTTGAAACTGCACTTTCTTTCTGGCCTCCTTCCAGTTCAAGCTTCCCTGGATTGTCTTAGAATAGTTCCCCTTCTGAGTCTGCTTCTGGGGACTCAATCTCAGTCACTTGTGTAATTAAAAACTATAAAAACAGATGTTGCCTATTAGAGGATGAGGTGTATGACCTCCTCACCTCAAACTTGTCACCCTCCATAGCTTTAAATTAATCAGAAAATGTGTCCAGCCACAGCTCTGTAACTGACAGGGCCCAGGGCAAAATGAGAATGTGGGGTCCTTTGTTTGAAAAGCAGAAAAAAAGTGGTTGTAGCCACACTAAAACATAAAAGCTTTTCCTTTTTTCCAGAGTTTCTCTCTCTCAACTTGTTAGGATATTTTTTCTTTGCTATTGACTATTGTTTGAAGTAAAGAAAAACTAAAATTTGACATTATCAGCATAAATTTTTTTCACTCATCTTTATTCTTGTGCAATATGAATTTTAAGTGCATATATCAGAGCTTTTCACTTACGTGCAAAATTGCAAATTACACAATTTATCCTTCACAGATTGTATATGCATATGTATTTCTTTCTTCTCTATGCCGTGGAAATGCTGCATGAAACTAATTCAATTGTTTTAATTTTACTTTCCAACATATATACTTTCTCCCCTGATTCCTACCTTCTGCTCAGTATTGTGTGACTAAGAACTGAAAGGAAAAAGAACCACTGGTTGCCCTCTCTTTCCTTCTATGTCATCATTTCCAGGGTAAGCAATTGGCTAATACAGGGCAGTAAATGAGTAAGGAAGGTTATGATGGGTTCCTTGATCTTTCATGTTTCTCAGAACTCCATTGCCTTCCCTGTGTCTGAAGGATTTTGATGAGAATGTAAAGGCACAGCCTCCAGGGGCTGTCACTCCTTCTGTTCACTCAGACATTTAGGTAACATGGGGTGTATCTGGCCCCGCTGCTGTTCCATCTGAATGCTGTGCACGTGGAGCATGGCAACTGCTGTGTCTGAATTGGGCAGCAAGAACAGTAGGCATGCTACTGCATGGGCTTCTCTCCTTACAAGCATGTGCCCTTGTCCCATAGACTTCACTTGGAAAACACAAGCTGAGCGGTGCTTGGGTGGCTCAGTGGTTGATGTCTGCCTTCAGCCTGGGTCATGATCCCAGGTCCTCGGATTGAGACCCACATCGGGCTCCCTGCTCTGCAGGAAGCCTGCTTTTCCTTCTCCCACTCCGCCTGTTTGTGTTACTGCTCTCGCTGTCTCTGTCAAATAAATAAAATCCAAAAAAGAAAAAAGAAAACACAAGCTGAAAGATACAGCGAAGAATTTCAACAGATGAGAGTAGAATATTAAACCAAGATAGGAGTTCTTCTAAGTGTGGGACCCTGGGGGACTGCTCATGAAGGTACCCCTGGCTGGAGTACAGAAGTAAGTAAGGCCTAGGCCCTGCTCGTCCTGTGGGCGATTAGCCCACACAACTCTTCATTGCTGTTTTTTGCAGACTAAAGGGCAGCGGGGGCTTTCTGGGTTGACACACTAATCCAACTCTCTTTCAGATTTCACAAATTTCATTCATGTCTAATGAATACTCATTTTTAAAAAATTTTTAATTTATTTGACAGAGAGAGATCAGAAGTAGGCAGAGAGGCAGGCAGAGAGAGAGAGAGGAGGAAGCAGGCTCCCCACTGAGTGGAGAGCCCAATGCAGGGACTCGATCACGGGACCCTGAGATCATGACCTGAGCTGAAGACAGAGGCTTAACCCACTGAGCCACCCAGGCGCCCCTGAATACTCGTTTTTATTGGATGTTTCTTAAACTAATTTTTTTAAAGATTTTATTTATTTGACAGAGAGATCACAGATAGGCAGAGAGGCAGGCAGAGAGAGATGGGGAAGCAGGCTCTCCGCTGAGCAGAGAGCCCGACATGGGGCTCGATCCCAGGACCCTGAGACCACGACCCGAGCCGAAGGCAGAGGCTTAACCCACTGAGCCACCCACCCAGGTGCCCCGCTTAAACTAATTTTTATTTTCTCTCAGAATAATACATGCACTTTGAAACCTCAGATCCTGGAACAAACAGGGTTGCTGAAGGGGAAGTGGGTGGGGGAATGAGGTAACTGGGTGATGGGCATTAAGGAGGGCACATGATGTGATGAACTCTGGGTATTATATGCAACTGATGAATCATTAAACTCTACCCTGAACCTAATAATGCATATATGTTAACTAACTTTAAATAATAGCAAAAGAAACATGAGATCTGGCTAGAAATCTTGTAACAAAAAAAGCTATGTCCCTTCTTCTCCATCTCCTTCTATCTCAAGTCCTGCTTCCCAAAGGCAATGGCTTTAAAGTTCTGTAGTCATTTCTTGCAATATTTATCTCCATAGTTTTAAATATGCTTTTAATCATTATTTTACTGAATTATCAACTTCAGACCTTATACATTGCTCCCTTAGAAGGGAAACTGAGAATACCGCTTTTACCACCAGCTCCACTCCTAATATAGTTGTTTTTACTATATGGTTAAATCAATATGCACTTTTTACATTATTGTTACACATTATGATGCATCACACATTGTTGTATGTTACAAACATATTCAATATTTATAATCAGTAAATTACATTCTTTACGTGAATACATGTGATCAGATAAATATTGTTGACTATTGTCTCCAGTAGTATACTCTGTGTTAATATTTTCTGGGAAAATATTTTGTTCTTCATGCAGGGAATATATTTTAAATTTACACATATTGTTTTCAATTCACCACATTCCCTGTGTATCCTAAATTTCATGCCCATTTGCATTGTGCTCAAGACCATCAAGCAATCACTGCCTTTATTCCCCGAGAAGAGAGTCCTCCATCCTCTTATTCAATATAGACTACTTGTTTTTTGAACCTGCTACACAGTTGCCACCCAGGGGCTTCCATTCCATGCACTCTTGTTTGGGGACCCCATTTCCTGTATGCTGAATTATCCTTTCTATTGTTTTTCCCTCTCATTTTAATGGTGACATATCTACCAGGAGCTCCCTGACACTAAGTGCAAGGGAGATCAGTTTTCGGAGACCTCAAATACCTGAAAATGTTTTTATTCCATCTTTTCCTCATGATTGTTTGTCAAAATAGAGAACACAAGTTGGGATATAATTTTCTGTTAGGATTTTGACAGCATTCTTCACTAGACCTGGCTTTCATGGCTATTCCTGAGAAGTTCAGTGCAATTCTGATTTCCTTATTTTTTTTTTTAAAGATTTTCTTTATCTATTTGTCAGAGAGAGAGAGAGAGCACGAGCACAGGCAGACAGAGTGGTAGGCAGAGGCAGAGGGAGAAGCAGGCTCCCTGCTGAGCAAGAAGCCCAATGTGGGACTCGATCCCAGGACGCTGGGATCATGACCTGAGCCGAAGGCAGCTGCTTAACCAACTGAGCCACCCAGGCATCCCTGATTTCCTTATTTTTTTATTACATGTGGTTTTTCTTCTGATTCTGTAAGTAATTCTCTTTTTATCCCTGGGTCTCTGACATTTCCTCTTGATCTGCCCAGCTGGGGATCTTTTTCTTCATGGTACTTAGTGGTCTCTTTGTATTGAGAAGCTCAGTCCTTCAGTTCTTACCAAACTGTAGGATTTGCTTAATAAATAATTTTGCTCCCTTCTCCCTTCTGAGGGACCTACTCAGTTGGATTCTTGTCTTCTTGGGACAAGCCTCTAGTTTTTAAACTTTTCTCTTTTTGTATTTTAGTTCATTTCTTTGGGACATTTCTTTACAGATTGTTTTCTGTCCTACCTATGAATGATTTTCCTTTTGGAAATTATTTTTGACTCTAAGCATACTTTATTATGCTGTGGCATTCAATTTTTATGATAATTCTAGTCATGTTTCAAGTATGCAGTATTTTTTATTACCTCCAAGGGTATTAACAATAAATAATATAGTTTTTTTCAGCTTCCTTTATTATCTCCTTTTCTTCTAAGTTCTATTATTTGTTTTTTCAAGTCTCTATCTTTCATGATTTAGGTTTCTCTTAAGTGTACAGTGAACTTTGGATTTCTATCCGTCTTTAGAAATAAGTCCTTAAGTATATGGGGAGACTCCATGCACAAATGTGTCTTTTATTCCAGAGTGAGTTGTGTGGAAAGCTTGTTTTTGGAATTGGGCACTCAAATATATGTATCTGGAGGGCTTTTCTCTGGAATTTCAAATTTTCATAGGCAGGGCCCACTTATCTTCTGCCTTGGTTTCTGTAACTGACTTCTGGAGGTTTTGAAGCAATGGTAGGTGCTTGAGGTATGTGGTAAGAGGGGAACTCCCATTCTGAAGGTGCTTTCAGGCAGTCCCTGCACCTCACCCCCACACTCTGCTTTACTTGGATCTCTGAGCTCAGAGGCTGTTCAGTTCCACTTCTCCAGTGATTAATACCAACCCTACCCTCTCCTTGAAGCAGGGTGCAAGGATGGGGAGTAGATAGAAGGAAAAAACTTGGTTGTTCAGTGATGGGCAGAAACCAAGGAAGGGGAGGGGATCTAACTAGTCAGAGCTATAATCAATCCCTTGTTTTTAGCCTCCCTTATTCCCCCTTATTTCTTATTTGGCATGTCTAATAAGTCACCTTGTACTTTGTGGCCATTAAGGCATTATGTTTGGAAATAATTGCAAACTTTAAAAAAGTTTCATGAATTCCTGTATTTTTTTTTGAATTCCTGTATTTTTAAAAGTGTCTTCCCATTACTCTATCTGTCTCTGTATTAATCTCTTTCCTGAATATTTGACAGTAAGATGCATATATCATGGTCCCTTTCCCTGAGTCCCTCTTAGAGTTTTTCTAAAGTAGACTTCTTTACATTAAACTTAGGTCACATGGGACACAGCCTTCTTCAGGGGCTGAGTGGAAAAATACCTCTCAAAGACCCCAAAGAGGGTGAGACCACAAAGAAAAAGGCAAAGGAGATGTGGAGGATCCCCAGGAATATATGATGAAATAAGCCACTGGAGCCACCCTTTCTAGCAACATTGTCCTTTACTCCTAGAAGAGCTGGAAATTCAGGAGCAGTATGTCTCCCCTGGCTCCCTCAGGCTCTTCACCTGCCCTAGGTTCTGGATTCTAGTCCTAGAAAAACAACCTTTAGCTCCTGGCACATGGGGCAGACTTAGAGAACAAGTAAAGCCTAGATTCCAAGAAATTTTATTATTTTAATAGTCTATTGAATAATACTGCATACTATCATTGTGTTTGAGTTTTCCCACTTGAAGTGCCAAGATTTTCAGTGACCCATTAAATAGAAAAGGCAGAACTAAAAGATTGGGGAGATGAGCCTCTAATGCCAGTGATCTCTTTCATGTACTTGGGGCTCAGGGACTTCTCACTAAAGGAGGGTTCGTGCTTGGAAAGAGCTCAGACACTGGTCTTTGTTACATAGAAAGTCATTCCTGGAATCCTATTTCTTTGGGTATCTCTGTACACACATAGTTGATGAAACAATCAGACAGGATTTCTACACTAAGAGGGCTAGTATGTGAGAGTCCCAAATAGAGAGGTGGAAATTGTCTAAGGGAGATGCCTTAGGCTTGCTCTGCTTCAGCACTGTTTCCCTCCTCTTCTCTAACTCTCACCTGTGTGGGAAAATATAAAGGCAGGAAAGCTCATTGACAGAGAGATAAGGGCACTCACACCAGGAATCATTTTCAACTGCTTTGTGCCTACTCCCAGGGCTCACAGTTAGTATAACTAGGGGCCATCATTCATTTTGTTCAGCGTTAGACAAAAAGCACAACAAGTTGTTCCTTAGCAGGTGTCCTGACATTATGCAAAAGGGAGGTATATACCACCATATCTCATACCCCGCATCTCCTGTCTGGGCAGCCACAGTGCATGAATTGGCTGACCCTGGGGAATGAAGAGCAGGGAACACTCGCAGAGTCCAGCTCTTGCAAAGTTCTTTAAATTAGCATGGGCACGTGGATGAATGTTCTAGATCGTCACTCATTTTATGTCAAAGTATATCCTGAAGTCCATTCAAAGCTCTCTTTCTGGGAATAAATGGAAGCAGAAAATATTTTCTGTTCTTGTTGTCTTAAAAAATACATGTATGTTTATATACAGGTGTGCAAATATCTGTGTGTATGTGTGTGTGTGTGTGTGTGTTTGTGTGTGTATTCCCAAAATAAACCCCCACTTCTGAAACTAACCCCAGCACATAATCTGGTAAGAAGGAAATTCTAATTCCAGTATCTTTACAACATCCATTAAAGAACATACTGAAAACTTTATATATCTCAGGATATAGAGTTCAGCAAAACAACTGTCCAAAGATATTCAAGATCTATAGATTAGGGTTTTCTCATTATAGCAGACTATTTTTCAAAAAATGACCACAGCAGTATTACAAGTCCCACATTCCCTTCCAGAGCTTTGCTAGCCTCTATCAAAAGTTGGAGTCTATCTTTCCCAAAAGTTGGGTGGGACTTCTGGCTGTATCGATGAATAGAATGCAGCAGACAGGAGTGTGTTCCTTTCTTAGGGCAGATAACAGATAACAAAGTATCTGTGTGAATTTAACAACAGAAATATATTCTCTTAAAGTTCTCAAGGGTAGAAACCAAGGCATCATCAAGATTGATTCCTTTTGGAGAACTCTGAGGGAAAGTCTGTTGCAAGCCTCTTTCCTAGCTTCGGGTGATTGCCAGAAAACCTTGCCATCCTTGGTTTGCAGATTCATCATTCCAGTCTCTGCCTCCATTGTCACATGGCAGTCTTCTTTGTGTGTGTGTCCCATGTCCAAATTTTCCTCTTCTTTTAAGGATGGCAGTCATTGGATTAGGGCTCACCCTAATCCAGTAAGGCCCCATCTTAATTTGATTAAGACCCTCTCCCCCACTTTTTTAAGTAGGCAGTACACTCAACATAGAGCCCAGTGAGAGGCTTGAACTCACAACCCTGAGATCAAGACCTGAGCTGAATCAAGAGTTAGATGCTTAGTGAGCTAAGCCACCCAGGTCCCCCAAGACCCAATTTTTAAATAAGGTCACATAAACAGGTAGTGGGGGGGTTACAATTTGAACACGTTTTTTGAGGAGACACAGTTCAATCCACAAGAGTGAGGTTAAGTGATTTCTAAGTTTAAGTCATAAGAGGCATTCCAGCTTCTGTTTGGATCTTTCCCTCTAAGGATACTCACCTTTGGAACCCAGCCACCATTTTTGAGGAAGCCCCAGACACAAGAGGAGGCCACATTGGGTGTTCCAGCTAACAGCCCCAGCTAAGATTCTAATCATAGAATCACCAGTCATGTACCTGAAAAGGCCGTCAGATGATTCTAATTCCAGCCTTTGAGGGGTGCTACTTGATACTGATGAACTCTCTCTACTGATCCCTGTGAAAATCGCAGATTCATAAGTGAAATAAATGTAGTTGGTATTTTAATCCCTTAAGTTTTTGTTGTTTGTTTATTAATCCATTAAGTTTTACGATGGTTTGTTACACAGTGTTTGATTACTAGAACGCCACCCAATGTCCACTGCCCTGTGCTAGGATAACCCTCTGTAAAGAAGGTGGCCTTGGGACCTGGCTGTGGGTTTGTTTGGGGTTCATCATTCTCTCAGGACACAGATGAAGCAGGTTGACTTGGTATATAGATATTATTGGTTTCAGGCTGGCTTAAATAAAATGTAGCCACACGCTTAAAGTTTTTATTACTGACTTCTTGTGAGGCATCTCTTCTATCCTCTGGAGTTCCAATCAGTGGCGTTGAAGTGTAGCTCTGATGATTACTAGTTGCATGATCTGAGCCAAATTACTTAAATTCTCCAAGCTTTAGTGTCCACATCTGTAAAATAGGTGTAATGATATCCACCTCCTTTACGTAAGCTTGTAGCTTACATAAGCTTGTAGCTGTTTCCATGGAAAATTAAAATGTTTAAAATTTTTTTCTATGTAAAATAATCTTGTTGGTGGAGGTTGGACAGATTTGTAGAGTGTATCTATACTTTGTACCCAACTGTAAGACTACACTACTTTGAAATTGCCGTTTTTCAGATCAGATAAGGGACAGTAAATACTTACTAAAGCAATATAGCCTTTGTTGCTACAACTCACAAGGACATATTTAAGATTGGTGGCACTAAGCCAGGAGAGACTATAAAATTGACAAACTGAAGGGAGTTTTCTTTTTCTAACTGGCTGCAGCTTCCTTACAAAAGAAGAGAGAGAGGGGTGCCTGGGTGGCTCAGTGGGTTAAGCCTCTGCCTTCAGCTCAGGTCATGATCCCAGGGTCCTGGGATCGAGCCCCCACATCGGGCTCTCTGCTCAGTGGGGAGCCTGCTTCCTCCTCTCTCTCTACCTGCTTCTCTGCCTACTTGTGATCTCTGTCTGTCAAATAAATAAAATCTTTAAAAAAAAAAAAAAA
>ML103844.1:18837-28891 GCA_003697995.1 Taxidea taxus jeffersonii | reverse complement strand
AAAAAAAAGAAATACACATGGCATGAGACTTTGTGAATTTTGCTGGGATGAGTTTAAAGACTATAGGATTAGCTAGATTTGGGGGGAGCACTTAATTGGTTCTGGAATTTCAAGTGGGAGCCAAACTTAGTGCTTCCAAGCCATGCTGTTTTTATATGTGAGATTCTATTCTGGTAATTTTTATTTAGCCTTTTGTATGTGTCAGGGACTTGGACATTTTATGAACTGCAAAATAAATGGAATTTCATCCACATAGCCTTAGGCAGAAAGAAGTTTCTTTCAACAGAGTCTGTTTAGTTTTGTTTGTTTTATTCTCATACTTACCAGTGCATACTAAAGGGAATCCATTCTTATTTATATTACTGTCCTTTTTTAGAGGTCCTTTTCACTTTTCACAAACCTGGACTCTACTGGTAAATGACTTTTTGTCCCTGCATTCCTTGGAAGGCTTACAGACCCTGAATGGTAAGTGAAAAGTAATCAAAGCTCCAACTTGCAAATCTGTGCACTTGAAAATGTGCAGCCGGAGTCAAAACTTTGTTTAGAGCCTTGATTCTCTTGCTAGGTGGCAATGTTCCCTTACCAAAAGGGTGGTTAGAGTCTGCAAGTCCTTTTCTGAAACAGAGAGGAAAACGCTGCCTTATTGCCTCTTCATTAGCAACTTCTCAACCAGGTTTCCTGGTTTTAGCCCAAACAGAGGCACTAACACTGTCAAAATTGCCAGGCTGGAATAATTAAAACCAGAATTTCTTCCTCGTCACCACTGTCCATTGCAAAATCAGGTAGTCAGTGGTATCAAGCACATGGTTGTTTCCAGTAGCTAAAAATCCACGGTAGGCAGGGACCAGAGCTATCCCAGGCCTTAGTAAACAAGTGATATAATCTCACTGTCCAGTGACTGCTAGTATAGTATTAAGTTCACAAAAGAGCTCTAGCATTGTGGTTGAAAAATGTCTGTGGATGTTGTGTGTAAGACCTACTGAAGGTGCCTTTTAAAAAAGGAATTGATTTCACTCCGATGCCAGATAGGGTTGCCAGATTTAGAAAATAAAAATTCAGGGCAGCCAGTTAAATGCAAATTTCAGATGAAAAGTAACTTAAAAAAAAAAAAAGTCATGTTTACTGAAATATAGTTTACATTTGATAAAATTCATCCTTTTTAGGTATACAGTTCTATATATTTTTACAATCATATACATCATGTGACTACTACTACCGTCAATATCTAGAATAGTTTCCTCATTTCCGTGCCCCTTTTAGTCAGTCTTTCACTTTCCCTCCACCTCTGGCAACCACTGATCAGATTTCTGTCTTTGTAAGCTTACCTCTAACACAGTGTAGGTATCGTACAATACTTAGTCTTTTGTGTCTGGCTTCTTTCATGTAGCACAATGTGAACACTGATGGATTTTTTTTTTCTTAGTGTAAGTATGACCAATGGAATAATTGGGTCTCACTTATAATAAAAAAAAGTATCTGTTGTTTATCTAAAAATTTCTTAATCAGCACACCAGGAGTGGAAGTTGGAACCTGCATTTTAACAAAAACTCATGGTGTTTCCCATGCAGGTGATTCTCAGATCACACTTCCACATAGTGAGATTCTGAAGCAGTATGGTTATGAATCTCCTTGAGAATCTGCTTCATTCAATGAAGTCTTTTACTGGGAAAATACTGATAGACACCCAGAACTTTCACACAGTTCAGGAGGTTGCAGGAGTCATCAAAATTCACAAACTCCATGAAATCCAGATTGAGAACTGGAGTGTTGTCATCTCATGTGCTTTACTGAAAAGCTCAAGTTTTCCCCAGAAGTGAGAGGAAAACAAGTTTGTTTGGGTTTCTCCCACTCCCTCTATTCACCATCTTTCCCCATGCTTTTCAGAGCAAGAGGGATTTTTTTTTTGTCTTTTCACAAGATATAAAGCCTTTCCATTACTATTTGAATGTTTATTAAAGCAAAAGTAGAATAATCATTTACAGAGCTTTTATGCTATGTATGCTATGTATGCTATGCTATGTATGCATCACTATGTATGACAAAAAGCTAAAATTGCAAAGAAAATTAGAAAATAGAAAAATAGAAATACATAGTCCTACTGCCCAAAGAGGTAGTGAGATAATCATTTTATTTGTCTTCATTTTTTTCATAGTTGTGATAATAATGTAATTGATGCCTGGGTCCTATGCCAAATATTCTGATCTGTTTGGTATGAGGTATCTTTTGGACTCAGCAGTTTTCAAAGGCTTCTTAGGTAATTGTAATATGCAGCAGAGGTTGACAGCCTCGGCTCCAGCCACCTGCCATGGATTTGCTCTCCGTGTTCTTTCTATATTCTCCAGTGGTTGGCCTTGCACAGTGGGTCATAGAATGCACCAGGAATCAGTTGTTATCACAACTGTGCATCAACATGAAAGGGAAAAATCTAATTACTAGCTTATGCTGGAGGGATGTCTACAACTGGCCATTCATGATGAAGAATAGGGGAGCCCAGCTTGAAATAAGATTAGATCTGAAAGGGAGAAGATTATATGCTGGAATTATTAGATTTCACCACAAATCCCTGGAGTTGCCTGAATTCCTGTGATTAGGGAGAGCTAATCAGGGTAGAGGAAGAAAAGACATGGCAGCAATGCTCCAAGAGGAAGACCTAGTAATAGAGCTAAGACTCTAAGCACAGGGGCTCCTAGGTGGCTCCGTGGGTTAAGCCTCTGACTCTTGTTTTCGGCTCAGTTCGTGATCTTGGGGCTGTGAGATGGAGCCCGCCTTTGGGCTCTGTGCTCACCATAGAATCAACTTGGAATTTTCTCTCTCTCCCTCTGCCCCTTCCTGCCCCCGCCCCCGCTTTTAAATTAGTAAATCTTAAAAAAAAAAAATTCCAGGCTCAAGGTGGACGCAGGTCCCTGGAAGTGATACAGGCATGCCCTGATGACTTGAAATCCTATCTCCAGCAAGCAAATATTTGGGACAGAGGGAGCCTCACCTCTCCCTGACTCCTCCAGGCCCATGCTCTCCTAAGGCTGCATAGGAGACTCCAGTTTGCTTTCTGTGTGTTGAGAATTAGAAGTAAAATCACTGTGCAGGTGTAGGCACCAGCCTCCCAGTGTTCACTAGTCCAAGTTGCCAGGGTGTTTAAATTCAGTGGCAACCTTTAGGTTGGCACTGAACTTTGGGAAAGGGGTTGAGAGTCTTGAGGTTGATTTTATGAGAGAACTCAAGGTTGTACCCCTCGAGATCTCCATAATTACAACAACTTGTCCCCATCCTTAGACACCCTGGATGAAAGGACTGAAAAGGTCAGGGGCCTTCTCAATGCTTCTCACACATCAGAAACAGACATGCTAGTCCTTATACTATTGTTGGAAGAAATGGACCAGGGGACTCAGGATGGAAATTGTTTATTGTTATTATTGAAGTGTAGTTGACATGTTAGTTTCAGGTGTGTAACAGTGATTTAGCATTTATATAGACTATGATATATATAATTGCCATGGTAAATCTAGCTATCCTCCGTCAACATTCAAACTTGTTATAATATTATTAACTATATTCTCTGTGCTGTACATTGCACCCCTGTGTCTTTTTTTTTTTTTAAGATTTTATTTATTTATTTGACAGAGATCACAAGTAGGCAGAGAGGCAGACAGAGAGAGAGGTGAGGAGAAGCAGGCTCCCCCCTGAGCAGAGAGCCTGATGTGGGGCTTGGTCCCAGGATCCTGAGACCATGACCCGAGCTGAAGGCAGAGGCCTAACCCACTGAGCTACCCAGGCACCCCTTCACCTCTGTGTCTTATTTATTTAATTTTTAAAAATAATTTAAAAATTTTTAATTTTTTGAAAAGTTTATTTATTTTTAGTAATCTCTACACCCATTGTGGGGCTCAAACCCATGATGCTCTTCTGACTGGGCCAGGCAGGAGCTCTTTATTTATTTTATAATTGGAAGTTTGTACCTTTTAATCCCCTTCCCCTACTTTACTCATTTCCCCATCCCCCTCCTCCTCTGGCAACCAACAGACTTTTCTCTGTATCTATGAGTCTCTTTCCGTTTTGTTTTACATCTTTGTCTGTCTTGTTTTTTTAGATTTCACATGTAAGTTAAATCATATGGTATGTGTCTTTCTCTGACTTATTTCACTTTGCATTATACCCTCTACCTCCATCCATCTTGTTGCAAATGACAAATGACAAGATCTCATTCTTTTTTATGGCTGACTAGTATTCATTACATATTTATATATATATTTTATATATATATATATTTATATATATATTTATATGATTTATCCATTCTTCTATCAGTGGACATCTAAATTGTTTCCATATCTTGGCTATTGTAAATAATGCTGCATGAATATGGGGGTACATGTGTCTTATCAAATTAGTGTTTTCTCTTTGGATAGATATCTAGAAGTAACATTGCTGGATTGTATGGTAGTTCTGTTTTGATTTTTTTAGGAACCTCCATGCACATTTTCCATAGTGTCTGCACCCTTTTCTCCACATTCTTGCCAACACTTCTTATTTATTGTCTCTTTTGGTAACAGCTCTTCTAAAAGGTGATATCTCATTTTGGTTTTGATGGGATGGTGAATCTTCTATGTACCTCCTATTATAGTGGTTGCAGAGAGCTTGTAATAAAATTTACTATAAAATCATGGTAGCTAGCAGGCTAGCTGCTTGATATTGTTATTTATTAATAAGCAGAACATTAATTACTAAAACATATTAGTATTTTAATGACTGTATTTCAGTATTATTGGTATTCTTTGTAGTACAATGTATTTTATGTAGTTGCAAACATGAACAGGGCTTCATTTTGTATTATTTTGATTCATGATGCTCGTCACTTCCATTTTTTTTGGTTTAAAGGTAATTTAGGAATCAGGAGCTGAAAACTAGCAGAGGGAAATAGGGACATTTACCTTGCTAGAGCTGAAATTCTTTTATTCTACCCTTTATTTTCTTTGTTCCCAGGGTATTTTTTTTTTCATCTGCTAGTATGATTTACATATGCAGATTTGCTTTCTATAAGAGCTACATTTGAATTACCTTTCCTGGTGAATAATTATTTGCTTCCCAGTGGGGGCTAGGACGACTCCTGCTGGTTCTATTGCGGAATCAATGATAAGGTACATTAATAAGGTACATTAAGAAGTCTCAGAATCACTCCCACGAGACTGTTTTCCTTTCTGTGCTCTATCTCGTTGATGTGGCCTCTCCTTTTCATGGTACTGGGAATTGTAATTCAGGTGCCATACTTACTAGCTTATCCTCTGTGTCTTGGGATCACAGGTGGAGATGTGACTTTCAAAACCATCTCATATTCAAAGTTCCAAAATCAATAGCATAAGCACAGAGATGGTTTATGACCTACTGCCCCCCACCCTTGATATTTTAGGAATACATTAAAAAAAAAAAAGATTTTATTTATTTATTTGACAGACAGATTACAAGTAGGCAGAGAGGCAGGCGGAGAGAGGGGGTGGGAAGCGGGCTCCCCGCGGAGCAGAGAGCCCGATGTGGGGCTCGATCTCAGGACCCTGAGATCATGACCTGAGCCGAAGGCAGAGGCTTAACCCACTGAGCCACCCAGGCGCCCCCTAGGAATAAATGTTAAGAATAGAAGTGGAAATTATCTATTCCAAGAGACCTAATCATAAACATTCTCAGGGCTATTTTTATGGGAGATTATGCTGTAACACTGTTTGTGAACTCTTTCCTCAGAAGGACACAAACCAGACTGGCACCTCAGAGACTTGTTTTACCAGATGTAACAGTAAAGGAAACTTACATTAGTACTAGTGAAAGTTAACGTTCAGAACATATAATGAAATGTATTTGTTTATGTGCATTTTAACATCTCCCTCTATAATGAAGAAAACTGTATTTTTATCATATGCTTTTTGTAGTGTCTTATGTAATTCCTTCCATTTGATAGGAGGTCAGCCCCTTTCATCTTCAACACCTTTGGTGAAATATCTAGGAACAAAGGGTGCAGGGGTAGGTTAGTATGTAATGATTTGTAGTTAAATAGTTCTTTACATCTCTCTTCCCTTCATCTTATCTTGGGTCTGGGACCTGAGAGAATTTTCCAGAAGTATCCTCTCTGCTGTTGGCCTTAACTGCAAGAATTGACGATGATAGCAAGGCCAACATATGGGATTTCTTGTAGAGAATGCTTTCCTGTTTGTTTGTTTGTTTTTAATTTTAAGTCCCCTGTGTATTTTGCACCCTCTTTTGTAGCTATTAAGCTATATATTTTTGTTGTAATGATGCATTACATTTATAGATGCCTACATTTAAACGAGTCCAGTTTAATGAAGAAGGATCATGATGAGGGAATGTTTTCCATAATCCTTCTCTCTTTCTCTCTCTCTCTTTTCAAACAAAAAGAGCACAAAAGATTTCATTCCTCTTTTTTAAAGATTTTTTTTAAATTTTATTTATTAGAGAGAGAGAGAGAGAACACAGGCAGACAGAGAGGTAGGCAGAGGCAGAGGGAGAAGCAGGCTCCCTGCCGAGCAAGGAGCCCGATGTGGGACTCGATCCCAGGATGCTGGGATCATGACCTGAGCCGAAGGCAGCCGCTTAACCAACTGAGCCACCCAGGCGTCCCAAGGTTTCATTCTTAAACATTCCTTAGAATCATCTTTTGCACAGGGTTCTGTTTGAGCACATCAACTCCTCTTGTGCTCTGGCAGATAACAATGTTGTGGAGAAACATAAACACAATGGAGCCTGTCCGTGCATATCTCTGTGAAAGGCACAAGGCTGTGCACTGCAGGGTGTTCAAGGACAGTCTCTGCCAGAACCTTTGAATCTTATGCTGGCGAGGAGGTAAGTACATCCACAGAGCTCAAAGCAGAGAGACTTAAATGATATGAGAGATCTCCCTGAGGAACTTCTGGAGTTCTAAAGAAGATGAACATCCCATTCCAGGGCCTCACCCACAGAAACCTCCTTGGAACATTTGCATGTGGTCCCAGAATCTGTACGAGGCATTTCAGAGTATCTGCTGCATGTGGGCCCCACAATGTATTTTGAGAAATACCAATCTACATGGTCTTTTCATCAGTATAGGTTCTTTTTTTTCCTTTTGAGTATAGATTCTTCTTGTTCCGTTTAAGAACTCTATCGTGTTAGCACATTGCAATAGTATCCAGAACACAGCACTTATATACTATGAGAGCTTGCTCTCTGCCATGCCTTCTACTGAATGACTACTAGGTCCACAATCTCTTATTGGAAATCTTTTTGGGTAAATGTGTTCCAGGCTTAAGAATTTTTCATAGAAAGGTGCTAAATGATCCATCTCTAATAACACTGTTAGCTTACATTCTTCTGTCAGCATCAAAACTCTTCAGGACCCATCACCTCTCTCTGATCCTCCCATTGTGGCCCTACCCCCAGCACTCAAAATCTCCCCACACTGCTAACCCCCACCTCCCCCCAGGGAGAGAGAGTGTAAGAGAACACAGGACAGGGCAGGTGATGGTGGTGTTAGAGGGGGAGAATTAGAGGGGGAGAAAGAGAGAGGGAGACTCTTAAGCAGGCTCCACACCCAGGGCAGAGCCTGACTCAGGGCTCAAGCTCATGACCCTGAGATCGTCACCTGAGCGGAAATCAAGGGTGAAATATTTAACCAACTGAGCCAACCTGGTGTCCCTCCCTGCACTGCTTCTGAGAACTTCCATGTTTTTCTGAAATAATATATAAATTTATTTTATACCAAAATTTTACCAAATTCTATCAAATTGTAATATGCTTCTATTATTATACTTCTATTCTCACTGATATCAAAGCATTTGTATTATGCTACTCAGCTTTAATATCAATTTTTAGATGTATTTTTATTCACTACTGCTTTTTTATTTTATTTTATTTTTTTTAAGATTTTATTTATTTATTTGACAGACAGAGATCACAAGTAGGCAGAGAGGCAAGCAGAGAGAGAGGGAGAAGCAGGCTCCCTGCCGAGCAGAGAGCCCGATGCGGGGCTCGATCCCAGGACCCTGAGATCATGACCTGAGCCGAAGGCAGAGGCTTTAACCCACTGAGCCACCCAGGTGCCCTCACTACTGCTTTTTTTAAAAAATTAACATATAATGTATTATTTGCTTTGGGGTTACAGGTCTATGATTCATCAGTCTTATTCAATTCACAGCACTCACCATAGCACATACCCTCCCCAATGTCCATAACCCAACCACCCTTTCCCTCCCTCCCACCCTCCAGTCCCCAGCAACCCTCAGTTTGTTTCCTGAAATGAAGAGTCTCTTAAGGTTTGTCTCTCTCCCTGGTCCCATCTTGTTTCATTTTTATCCCTCCCTACCAGCTATGACCCCCTACCTGCCTCTCAAATTCTGTATATCAGAGAGATCATATGATAATTGCTTTTTTTATTTGATATATTCCTTCTCATTGGGTTATACTTTATTCTTTCTGGAATACATTCTTGCTTAATTCTGTATAAAAGGCTTTATGGGTGATATATTTCATGGAAAACATTTTTTTTTTTTAATTTGTCAGAGAGAGTGAGCACAGGCAGACAGAGTGGCAGGCAGAGGCAGAGGGAGAAGCAGGCTCCCCGCCGAGCAAGGAGCCCGATGTGGGACTCAATCCCATGACGCTGGGATCATGACCTGAGCCACCCCGGTGTCCTGATGGAAAACATTTCTTTGGCCATCAGCCTTAAATACTGGTTTAGAGTGATAACGAACTCTGGGTCAGACTTTCCTGCCGAAATGGAAAGACATTATTGCTTCACCCTCTGGCATCCCATATTTGAAATGAGAAATTTGAAATCAATCTGATTCTTGCCCTACTGTAGTGTTTTATTCTGTGGGTAATTTAGTATATTCATATTATATGTGAAATTTTACTAGGACTTTTTTAGGTATTTTCATAAGTGTTTTTCTTTCTCTTCGTTTGATAAGGCAGATTCTTCTAAAGTGGGTGCTCAAGCTTTTTCTCAACACGGGGAGATTTTTCTGTTCTTTGATTTTCTTTATTCCATTGTCCTGAAGCTAGGATCTTAGAGGCCCTGTGCCTCTTATCATTTCTTCTTTTTTTTCTTTTGTATGTTCTCTGCAAAATAAGGTAACTGATATTTCAGCTCACTAATTCTGTCTTCAGTAGGATTCATCCTGCTATTTAGCCTCCCACTGAGTTTAGTTTTGTGTTTCAGGAATTATGTCTTTAATTTTCCAAATTCCTGAATGCTTATTTTTCACAGCAGCTTTTTCCTGCCCCCTTAGTAAAATATCCTATCAAATCTCTCTCATGTTACCAACTATTTTCTTCTTCTGTTCCCTATATTGACTGCTTCTCTGAGGACTAGTTCTATTTGTTGAGTTTAATTAATTTTTCCATGCACAAGTATTTCCTTTAACTCAAAAAATTTCTAAGCTGGGCATATTTCAGGGTTCTCCTTGCAATATTCTCCTTTTTCCTCATATGAAACTGAGAATTGTTCAGCTCTGTTGGGTTTTGCCATCAGTTTTTTTATTTTCTAGAAAAACCCAGAGTGTTTTGAACTATGGTGGCATACCTTCAGGCTTGCTGTACACCACTGTGGGTTTATGTTGTGTATGGTTTTTGCTATTAATAAAGAGCTATTTTGTTTTCCACTAGGTTATTGTTTTTTGCATCTATTTGGTATGAAATCCCATAAGGAGAAGCAGTAAGTGGTAAAAAATCAGGGCAGGATTGTTAAGATCATAATAGCATATAACCTTTTCACCAAACAGGTATATATTGACATCCAGTGTGGATATGTACGTAAGAACTAGTATTTGGGCCAAAGTACCATTTAGGGAAACTGAGTCTCAATGCACCTATGATAATTGACACTGTCACTTGAGTTAATATTAGGTCGTTAGGAAAAGAGGTACTTTGGGGGAATCAGAAGATGGTTATCTCAAGATAGGCAGTGCTTCAATATACAAATGTTTTAGGTACTGATAAGTACAGAACTTTTTTTTTTTCATCAGAACTTGTTTTTCCCTTCGTTGTATTGTTCAGTCACAATTGTGGGCCAGTATTTTTTTTT
>ML103844.1:0-13837 GCA_003697995.1 Taxidea taxus jeffersonii | reverse complement strand
TTCTTGTAAATACTAAAGGAGTGTACAGCCTTTGGTGGATCAGGTAGGAGTATTACCCTGTTGGTGTCCTGGCCATGCCCCCTCCACCTTATCTCCTCAGTTCACATCACCCACCTTCCCACTGCCAGAAGCTGCATTTCTTTGCCTCAGGAATTTCTCTGGCCATAAGTTGCATAGACTTATATCTCTCAAAGTATCCTCCTTCTTTTGAATCTGGGAGGGCTCTGTGACTGATTTGACCAATAGACTGTAACAGGTTTAAGACCTGGGCCTGAAGAGATTGCCAGCTTGCACCTCTTTACCTCTTAGAACATTTCATCTTAGAATCTAGGCTGCATGCTAGGAGGAAGTCCAAAGAGCCTCATGGAGAGACCAGTATGGAGAGGACCCAGTGCCAATTTGCAGTAGCTAGCCATGAGAGTGAACCAGGAAGCAGATCTTCCAGCCTTAGTCATGTCATCCCAACTAGTACTGTGCAGAGCAAGACTGAACTCTCTCTGCCTGCATTTCAGATTCACAAGCAAAATGAGCTACATAGTTGTTTTAAATCTCTTAATTTGGGAGTTATTTTTAAATTGGAATATGATTAACATACAATATTATATTAGTTTCAGAGGCACAACATATTTATTTAACAATTCTAATAATTACTCAGTGCTAACCATAAGTTTAGTCGCCACCCATCACCATCCAATGTTATTATAATGTTAATTATGATATTCTCTATGCTGTAATCTTTATCTCCATGACTTACTCATTTTACAACTGGGTGTTTGTACCTCTTAATCCTCTATCTATTTCACTCATTCCCCTACCTTCCTGCTCTCTGGCAACTACCAGTTTTCTTTATTTAAGAGTCTGTTTTTGTTTGTTCATTTGTTTTGTTCTTTAAAATCCACATGTAAGTGAAATTATATGGTATTTATCTTTCTCTGATTTATTTTGCTTAGCAAAATACTCTCTAGGTCTATCCATGACATAGCAAATGGCAAGATCCCGTTCTTTTTTATGGCTGCACAATATTCCATTTGTATGTGTGTGTGTGTGTGTGTGTGTACATTCTTTATCCATTAATTTATGTATGGACACACTTGGGTTGCTTCCATATCTTGGCTGTGTAAATAATGCTGCTGTAAACATAGGGGTGTATATGTCTTTTTCAATTAGTGTTTTTTGGGGAAGGGGGCAAATGCCCAGTAATGGAATTGCTGGATTATATGGTATTTCTATTTTTTAAAGATTTATTTAATTATTTTAAAGAGAGAGAGAGAGAGAGTGCAAGCAGGGGGAGGGGCAGAGGGAGAGAGAGAGAATCCCAAGCAGACTCTGAGGGTGAGCCTGCCATGGGGCTCCATCTCATGACCCGGAGATCATGACCTGAGCTGAAGTCAAGAGTCAGATGCGTAACCAGCTCAGCCACCCAGGAATCCCGAGTATTTCTTTTTTAATTTTTTTGAGGAGCCCCCATACTGTTTTCCACAGTGGCTACACCAGTTTACATTCCCACCAACAGCTGCATGAGGTTTCCTTTTCCTCTTTTTCCTTGTCAGCACTTACTTGTTGCCTTTCTGATTCTAGTCATTCTGACACATGTGAGGTGATAGCTCACTGTGGTTTTGGTTTGCATTCCCCTTATGATGAGTGATGCTGAGTCTCTTTTCACGTGTCTGTTGGCCATCTGGATATTGTCTTTAGAAAAATGTCTATTCATGTCTTCTGCCCATTTCTTAATCGGATTATTTGTGTTTTGATTGTTAAGTTGTATAAGTTCTTGATATATTTTGGGTATTAACCCCTTATCAGACATAACATTTGCAAATATCTTTTCCCATTCAATAGATTTCCTTTTTATTATGTTTATGGTTTTCTTTGCTATGCAAAAGCTTTTATTTTGGTGTAGTTTCAATAGTTTAATTTTGTTTTTGTTTTCCTTCCCTGCAGAGACATACCTAGAAAAATGTTGCTAAGACTGATGTCAAAGAGATCCCTCCATATATTTTCTTCTAGGAATTTTATGATTTCAGGTCTCACATTTAGGTCTTTAATCTATCTTGAGTTTATTTTTGTGTATGCTGTGAGAAAGTGGTTCAGTTCCATTCATTGGCATGTAGCTACCCAGTTTTTCCAACACTGTTTTTTGAAGAGACCATGTTCTCCCCATTGTATATTCTTGCTTCCTTTGGCAAGATTAATTGACGTTGTAAGTGTGAGTTTTTCTGGGGTCTCTATTCTGTTCCACTGATCTGTGTTGTCTGTTTTTGTGCCAGTACCATACTGCTTTGATTGCTATAGCTTTGTGGTAGGTCTTGACATCTGGGATTGTAATACCTCCAGCTTAGTTCTTTCTCAAGAATACTGTCGTTATCTAGGGTCTTTTGTGGTACCATATGGATTTTAGCATTATTTGTTCTAGGAAAAATGCTGTTGGTATTTTGGTAGGGATTGCATTAATCTTTAGATTGCTTTGGGTAATATGGGCATTTTAAGAATATGAATTCTTCTAATTCATGAGCATGGAATGCCTTTCCATTTGTTTTTGCCATCTTCAATTTCTTCCATTAATGTTTTATAGTTTCCAGGATATAGGACCTTTACCTATTTGGTTTAGTTTACTTCGAGGCATTTTATTCTTTTCAGTGCAATTGTAAGTGGATTTTTCCCCTTAATTTCTCTTTCTGCTACTTCATTATTAGTGTATAGAAATGCAACCCATTTCTGTGTATTATTTTTGTATACTGCAACTTTATTGAATTAATTTATTACTTCTAATAGATTTTAGTAGAATTTTTAGGGTTTTCTATGTATAGAAATACATTGTGCAAATAATGACAGTTTCAGGCGCCTGGGTGGCTCAGTGGGTTGAGCCTCTGCCTTCAGCTCAGGTCCTGATCTCAGGGTCCTGGAATCGAGGCCCGCATCGGGCTCTCCGCTTGGCGGGGAGCCTGCTTCTCCCTCTCTCTCTCTGCCTACTTGTGATGTCTCTCTGCCAAATAAATAAATAAAAATCTTAAAAAAAAATGATAGTTTCATTTCTTCCCTTACAATTTGGGTGTGTTTTGTTTCTTTTTGTTGCCTGATTGCTGTGGCTAAGACTTCCAGTACTGTGTTGAATAAAAGTGGTGAGTGTGGACATTCTTGTCTTTTCCTTGATCTTAGAAGAAAAGCTCTCAGTTTTTCACCATTGAGTGTGATGTTAGCTGTGGATTATTCATATATGGTTATTAGGTGGAGGTATGTTCCCTGTAAACTTACTTTGTTGAGGGTTTTTAGCATGAGCGGATGTTCAATCCTGTCAAATGTTTTTTCTGCATCTATTGAGATGATTATTATATAATTATAATATTATATTATATAATTAAATTATAGCAATTTATATAATTAAAATATAGCAATTTTGTTATTGCTAATGTATTATTATATATCTTTCATAATTTTGGTGTATCACATTGATTTGTTTTAAATCATCCTTACATTCTTGGAATAAATCCCATTTCATTATGGTGAATGAGCCTTTTAAATGTATTTTTTAATTCAATTTGCTAATATTTTGTTGAGGACTTTTACATCTATGTTTATCAGAAATTTTAACCTATGGGTTTTGTTTTGTTTTGTTCTGTTCTGTTTTTGTTTTCCTTTAATGTCTTTGATTTTTGGTATTGGAGTGATGCTGACCTCAAAGAATATTTTTGGAAGCTTTCCTTCCTTTTCTGTATTTTGGAATTTTTTTTAAAGATTTTTGAGGAGAATAGGTGTTAACTCTTCTTTAAATGTTTGGTAAAATTCATCTGTGAATCCATCTTGTCCTGGGCTTTTGTTTGTTGGGAATTTTTGGATTCCTAATTCAATTTTGTTGCTAGGAATTGATCTGATCAGATTTTCTGTTTCTTCTTGATTCAGTTTTGGAAGACTGTTTCTAAGAATTTATCCATTTCTTGTAGGTTGTCCAGTTTGGTGACATATAATTTTTCTTATAATAGTCTCTTATAATTCTTTGTATCTTGTTGGTGTTGGTTGTTACTTCCCCTCTTTTATTTCTGATTTTACTTATTTAGGGTCTCTCTTTTTTCTTGATGAGTCTGGGTACAGTTTTATCAGTTTTGTTTATCTTTTCAAAGAACCAGGTCTTGGTTTCATTGATCTTTTCTATTGTGTGGTGTTCTTTTTTTGTCTCTATTTCATTTATTTCTGCTCTGATCTTTATTATATCCTTCCTTCTACTAACATTGGCCTTTGTTCTTCTTTTTCTAGCTCCTTTAGGTATAAGGTTAGATTGTTTTTTGAGATTTTTCTTCCTTCTTGAGGTAGGCCTGTATCACAATCAATTGCTGAGAACTAATGCATCCCAAAGAATTTGGAACTTTCTGGTTTCCTTTTCATTAGTCTCCATGTTTTGTTTGTTTGTTTGTTTGTATTTTTTAAATTTCCTCTTTGATTTCTTTGTTTACCTATTGGCTATTTAGTAGCATGTTGTTTAGCCTCCATGTATTTGTGGTTTTTAAAATTTTTTTTTCCTATCATTGATTTCTGGTTTCATATTGTTGTAGCTAGAAAAGATGCATGATATGATTTTAATTTTCTTAAATTTTTTGAGACTTGTTTTATGGCTTCACATGTTACTGTTACATCCTGGAGAATGTTACATGTGCACTTGAAAAATAGATGTGTATTCTCTTGTTTTTGAATGGAATGTTCTATATTTATCTGTTAAGTCCATCTGGTCTAATGTATCATTCAAAGATACTGTTTCTTTACTGATTTTCTGCCTGGATGATCTATCCATTTGTGGTAGTTGGGTGTTAAAGTCCCTACTATTTTTGTGTCATTGTCAATTTCTCCCTCTATGTCTGTCGATATTTGCTTTATAAATTTTGGTGTTCCAATGTTAAAATTAGTTAAAATTGTTATATCCTCTTGTCCAATTTTTGGAAGTTTTTTTTTTTTAAGATTTATTTATTTGACAGAGAGAGAGACAGCAAGAGTGGGAACACAAGCAGAGGGAGAGGGAGAGGGAGAAGTGGGCTTCCCACCAAGCAGGGGGCCAGACACAGGTCATGATCCCAGGGTCCTGGGCAGCCGACTAACAATTGAGTTACCCAGGCACCCCTGGAAGGTGTCTAATGCAGTAGTATATGCCCACGACATTCACCCTGGACTGAAAATAGTTATCTTTATCAGCCCTTAGCAGATGAAGGAACTGAAGTTCAGAGAAATTATGCATGCCTTCCCCAAGGTTTTACAACTATGTATTACAGATTAAAATTTCAAACCCAGGCCTGCCAGATTCCAAAGCCCAGGCTCTTTTAACCTACCGTGTTGTCTCTCTGAGCCAAAAATTAAGCTCAACTAAAATGAAATAAAACAAAAGGAAAGAAAAGGAGGATGTAATAATAAGTCAGGATCATAGGTGATTGCTAAGCTGAAGCTGTCTAGTGCTACTTTTTTGGGGAAGTATTTCAGGATTACCATTCTTCCCACCACCTCTCTCAGACCTGCACCTGCCCATGTTAACTGTCCCTATTATTACTATTATTATTACGACTGCTGCTGTTGTAACACTTACCCATGCTCTACCTGTCTATCTCCTGAACTTGGGTGAGCCTCCCCTAGATATCTTTAATTTTTTTTTTTTAAGATTTTTTATTTATTGATTTGACAGACAGATCACAAGTAGGCAGAGAGGCAGACAGAGAGAGAGGGGGAAGCAGGCTCCCTGCTGAGCAGAGAGCCCGATGTGGGGCTTGATCCCAGGACCCTGAGATCATGACCTGAGCCGAAGGCAGCAGCTTAATCCACTGAGCCACCCAAGTGCCCCTAGATATCTTTAATTTATGTACTCCTATTTCTGGCCTAATGCTTGCTTCACAGCAGAAACTCAGTAAATGTTTTTTGGGTGAATGAATAAATTCTGGAATATATTGTAGATGCACAAAGAACCTTATCAACTAGACTAGAGATACAACTATTAGACAAATGCTGTCTCTAACCAGGAAAGCAAAAGATTATAAATAAAGAGTTAATAAGCTCTCTCACTTCTTTTATCTCCACCCACACCTGACTCCCCAAGGTAATCCGTGTTAATAATCCAGTTGTGTCTCTCACCTCTTTTTTTCATGTTCATACAAATTGAAATACATAAATTCATTATGTAGTTTTTTAAGCTAGTTTGTTTTTATTCAAATATCGTCTTACCTTCCATCTGTGAGCAATTTGTAAACTAGTGTATGGATAAAAACAGATTCTCTCTCTCTCTCTTTCTCTCTCTCTTTTTTAAAATTTTTAAAACAGATTCTCATCTCAAACAGATTAGGCTTGCATCCTGGCTCCTTGTGAACTAGCTCTACTATCTTTGGTAAATCACTTAACCATTTTTGTGCTGAGTTTCCTTATCCATAAAATAAAGTGGGAAAATAATTGTTCTCATTTTATAATATTATAAAGTGTACAGCACAAAGCTGTTGCATTGTAAACATTCTAAAAACGTCAGCTACTATATCTACCATTAATAGATGGGGCCTAACTAATTTTTGTTTTATTGTTTTTAAATATTTATTTACTTATTTTAGAGAGGGGGGGAGGGACAGAGGGAGATGGAGAGCAAGTCTCAAGCAGACTCCATGTGCTGAGTGTAGGGCTGGATCCCACAACCCTGAGATTGTGACCTGAGCTGAAACCAAGAGCTGGTCACCCAACAGACTGTGCCACCTAGGTGCCCTGGTGACTCCTTTTAAATAGCTATATAATAGTCCATAGAATGGAAGTACCAAAATTCATTTGACCATTCTTTTTTTTTTTTAATTTATTTGTCAGCGAGAGAGAGAGAGCGAGCACAGGCAGACAGAGTGGCAGGCAGAGGCAGAGGGAGAAGCAGGCTCCCTGCCGAGCAAGGAGCCCAATGTGGGACTCGATCCCAGGACGCTGGGATCATGACCTGAGCTGAAGGCAGCTGCTTAACCAACTGAGCCACCCAGGCGTCCCCTTTGACCATTCTTAATGATGGCCTTTACTTGCTCCCAGCACTGTTACCACTATAAACATTGCTACAGTAGATATTTTGGGGCATAAAGCTTAGTCCTTTTATTTTCATAGAACAGATTACTCAAAAAGGGATTGCTGTATCAGTTTAATTAAATAGATTGACACCCGGCATAGGAGGGAATTTATCATTCTCCATGTATCTGGGTCTCAAGAGATTCACTACTACAGTCCCAGGCTAGTTCAAGATTAGCTACTATAATCCCTCTGTTCCAGAGACCAGGTAACAGTTGTTTATAGCAGGAAATCAAATGAGCTATTCGAATCATATGTCTGTCCTACTTTTGGTTAGAGGTTCATTTAGCTTTTTTTTGGTCTGAGGTTCTAGCTCCTTGTAGCTGAGAACATTGTCTTTCCTAAGCAAGTTTATTTTAATAGCCACTCAGGTAAGAGTGTTGAAGAAATTCTTAATAATCCTTAGAAGAGCAGTTATATAAAATTAAAAACACAGAAAGAATTAATAGGCCAGTCCCCTCCAGTATCCCCCAAATTGGGGATACCTTATTTTTTCAGATCTATTGTGCTATGTGACTCAACTTAACTGATCTTCCACTTGGGAATCTATGGTAATTCAAACAACCCTGCACGAAAATGTCTTTGGCCTAGTACAGGATCCGTGTCCAGTGTTTCTTCGGTGGAATAGGCTATCTCTTTTTAAATTGAGTTCTTCTTGTTCCCTATTTTTCATTTCCTCTTTCCTTTGTACTTAGACCTCAGACCCTTGGATAGGCTTACAATACTACCTCTGAGATTTAGAAATAGATTACTTTCAAACTGCCATATCCTTACAACAAAAGCAGCTTTTCTGATTTCTCAGGCTCTGAGCACTTTGAAAGTTCCTAAAACAGAATATGCAATATTCTTTGACATCTTCCTGCTTATCATTGATCTTCTTTCCTAAATATTTTTTAAAAATATTTATTGCTCCCCTTTTGTGGGAATGAAATGATCTGGCTTCCTTCTGCTGTGTTCTAGTGGAAATGAATATCAATACGCTTCCCAAAATAAACAGGCCTCAGGCACCCATGAACATTAAAAAGCACTCACCCATAGAGAGGTATTTGAATCTGTACTCAGCAGCTTTTTTTTTTGGTCAATGTGAAAGCAAAACAAAACAAAATAGGCATAGCCTTTTTTTTTTATGAGTTACTCCTAGCAGCCTTTTGTCAATCTGAAACTGGAGAGCATGGAGCAACAAATATAAACAGTATAAAGGAAAGTAAGCATTTCTAACAAACTGGTTAACTTTAGCATTTTTTATGCAAGCCTTCAAAACTAGCAATGTGGCTTTTGGAACCTGGGGAGAGCCCTAAAATGTACTAATAGTATTGCAGTTGTCTTAAAATAATTTGGGGGAGTTGTTTTTGTTTATACCTCTTCTTTTCTTGTCCTCCTTTCTATTTTTACTTTAACTTCAGGTTCTGACCACATTCTACAAACATTTATTTTTTTTAAATCACTGATTTTCACTTTTAGTTTCTGGCCTTGGAAACAGAAGGGAGAGAATTTTTCGAGGCAGTTCAAGCTACTTCCCTCAGCCAGAAGAGCACACCTTCTGAGGACTGCTCTCTGAAAACTCTTAGATTAGGTCCCATTTCAGGATATCTTTGTCTCCGGCCAGTTGTCTGAACTACACACTGACTTAGCAACCCTTCTGAAACACAAACAAATGAACACTCAAAACTTTTCTGATTTCTTGTGAGAGGACAGACTCTTACTTATGTCAATTATTCCTACATTATCTTTTTCAATTTCCTTGCTTTTCTAGGCCAAGTTGTATAGATCTAAAAAGGATTTCACATACTGGAGGAGTAAAATATCCATATTAAAGACACTACTTTTCAAAAAAATACCCCTTGAAAATGAAATAAAACAGAAGGGTTAAAATAAAAGGAAGGGCAAAGTTAAGTGAAGTCTCACAAAAATGAAGCATACAACAATATTTAGTTAAATATACCAGAATTAAAAAGGTTTCTGAGAGAAGGTGGAATCCTCCAAGGAGATAAAAGAGTTATAAATCTTTATGCCCCATGTAACATAGGATGTACATAAAGGAAATACTTCTAGAAATGCAGAGAAAATGAAAAATGCATGATGATTAAAAAAAATGCATGATGATAGTGTTAGACTAAGGAATCCTGTCAGAATTTATATGTCAAATGTTCAAAATTTAAATAATGTAAGACTTTGAAAACTTGAATGTCTAATTAGTAAGAATGATTTAATAGATATATTGTTAACAGTGTTCCCAATGAACAGAGAATCATGTTTTTTCTAATAGTTATGAAACATATGTAGCATTGGACTAAACATTAGGCCACAAATAAAATATCAACAAATTCTAGAGAAATATATTAGGTTATACTATTTGACCATAATAAAAAAAATCTAAATATTAATATTAAAAGTTAGCTATATGTATGTGTATATAAGTCACACAAACAACTGGAACTAAAGTTTTCTACGTGAATCTTGGGTTAGAGATTTTTAAAAGCTAGAATTACAAATTAACTGGAAATAAATGATTATAGTAAGTCCACATACTCTTAAAAGGATGTGGCCAAGAATACAGACAGAAATACAGAGTTCAGTGTACAGGATAAGCATCAATCCATGTGCAAGGGAGGAGACAGCAGGATTGGGCAAAGAGAGAAACCCATCAATGGGGTCCTACTTTAGATCTGTGGGGCTGGACTTTATACCCCTGCCGTGATCAATCACTGGCTGAGGCAGCTCTCTGTAGCTGAGGAACTATGAGCTGTGGCAGCTAGTTCCCCCTTGAAAGGGAACTTTTCCATGCCCATCACAACCTGATTTAAAAAAAATTGTGACTTACAGTTGTGTCTAGTAAAGTTAGGCAAGGTGATTGCTGACACTGCTACTATTCATCACAGCAAATCATGGACAATTCAATAACACAGGAAAAAGAAACTGGCAAGAGGTGTACATATTGGAAAGTAAGAGACGAAACTATTATTTGCAGGCAGTATGACTACATACAGGGAAAATGTAAGAAAATCAACAACGGCAAAATAAAACCCTAATATTTGTTCTACAAGATTTGCAGAATATCAAATCAACAGACAGAAATTATTAGCTTCTCTAAACATCCACTCTCCCAAATATCATCTGAAAAAACTAAAACATTAAGTAGATAATAAATGTTTATAAGTAATATGTTTTGCTAACTTGTTAACAAAGCAATCCCCACCCTCAATCACAAACATGTTGAACTGCTGGATAAAGTATGGATAAAAAATATTCAATACTTAACAGAGCTCAAAACAAAAAAGGACATTCCCTAGAGGGGAGAACTCAGATGAAACATAGCCTCTCAGGGCTATAAGCTTGAAATTGACCCCCTACAAGCTAAGAGGAAATAAAGCACAATGTCAGTGACAGCCATAAAGACAGTTCCGGTGTGAATCGTATTTTGTGGAGGCGTGCAACAAAACATTCTCCTTGAAAAAGATAAATTCTAGATAAAACCAGGTCTCTGGAAGAGCTGCCACTTCTGAAAAAGGAAAACTGAAAAAAAACTATGCTCATTGGTCCTGGGAAGCCAAAAAAGGAGCTTGGCATTATGAGCCTCAAAATAGAAATCAAACATGCCTTCCATAAGACATCAAGTCTCACGTCTGAGCTATGCATAGGTGGAATAAAAATTTGTATTATACATTTAGTGTGGCATTTGCCACACTGAAATGTTAATATAAAGACAGGTCTTAAAAAACAAAAAACAGGTCTTTAATTAGTCAAAATTCTTGGGAATCCCAGATGAAGCAAACATTTAAACAAACGAGTAATAAAACCACAGATCAGTTTTACAACACTGTATTTTTACAGTGTATATGAGAATTTATAAAATTCTCATCAGAGAAAATAATTCCTTATGAATGTTTGCTTATTATAAGATAATTACAAGTCACATGAGGAAGTGATCAACTCTGAGACAGCCAGCAGATAATCAGGAGTATTATGACCCTAAAAAGGTAAGTAATAAAATGATCTTAACAATTCTTTTAAGTAAATATTTATTAATGTTTACATAGATTTTTCTAAAGGAATAGATACAGTAGCTCATATTCTAGATTGTGTACCAAACAGCTCTTTCTTCCAATTTCTTGTAGTAGGGTGCTACTTTTTTTTTTAATTTTTTTTTTAAGATTTTATTTATTTATTAGTTAGAGAGAGAGCACAGGCAGACAGATTGGCAGGCAGAGGCAGAGGGAGAAGCAGGCTCCCCGCCGAGCAAGGAGCCCAATGTGGGACTCGATCCCAGGATGCTGGGATCATGACCTGAGCGGAAGGCAGCCGCTTAACCAACTGAGCCACCCAGGCGTCCCAGTAGGGTGCTACTTTTGTTTGGATTGTAAGCAGCCATGAACTTCAGAAGAGAATGGGCTCCTTCCCAGACTTAGGAGGCAAATTATAATTGGTATAAGTCAGCTATGGTAATTCCAACACCTTCTAATTTACGAACAATACAGCAAAATTCTGGTCAATGATACATGAGGAAAAAATTGCTATAAGCTTTTGGCAAAGTCTTCTTTGATCATACAAAGGGATGTTTGAAGAGGTATCCTCCTTTCTGCTCCAGGACAACCTACATAAAGATGAGGTCCTTGGAGCTGCTAGAGCCATCTTATAACCAGAAGAGGAAGAGGTTGAGAACAAAAGCGAAGTACTTAAGATTGTGACTAGAAACTTGGAAAGACCCTACGTCCTTAATATGTCTGATCCACTGAATTGCACTTATGGAGTTGCCTTATCTTTGAATTTTCTATGTTGTGGGATAAACTTCTCATAGTTTAAATGATTTGCCCTTAGTCTTTTGTTATTTATAGCCCAGATCAAAGCATCTGATAAATTATACTGGGAAAAAGAGGATTTAAAACAAGGAGCTAAAAAAGAGGGGGAAAAAAAGAACAAAAACAAGCATGTTTGAACACATCAAATAATTTTCTAGAAATGAAAAAATGTAACTATTGACATTAAAAACTTATTGAACAGGTTAAACAGCAGATTAGACCCAGATGAAGTGACAGTTAGTAAAATAGAGGGTAGATCTGAGGAATCTTGAAAAACGCAGTGTGAAATAAAAGAAATATCAAAGAGTGATAGACTGAAAGATAGAATGAAGGGTCCAATTCACATCTAAGTTCTCCAAAGGAAGAGAATAAAGAGAATGATGGGTGAATGGAAATATTTACTTATTTAATGGTGGATAATTTTCAAAAATTGATGAAACATATCAATTCTCACATGAAAGAAAAACAATGAATCTTGAGCTGGATAAACAAAAGTAATTCCTCAAAGGACACATTATAGTGAAAGGGAAAACCAAAGGGGAAAACCTTGATCAGAGAGTAAAATGGAATTACCTATAATGAAAAATACAGTGGCCTCCTTCTCAACAAATACCTTTCTGGGTCCACAAATTACTGGCTTTCTTTCAAAACTTTTTTTTAAAGATTTTATTTATTTATTTGACAGACAGAGATCACAAGCAAGGAGAGAGGCAGGCAGAGAGAGAGGAAGGGAAGCAGGCTCCTGGCTGAGCAGAGAGCCCGATGCAGGGCTCAATCCCAGGACCCTGGGATCATGACCTGAGCCGAAGGCAGAGGCTTTAACCCACTGAGCCATCCAGGCGCCCCTTCTTTCAAAACTCTTACAAGAACTCTGATTTTGTTCAAGCATTGGATGGAGATTTCTTGATTAAGCAGTAAAATCTAAGTCATTTCTAGCCATGATGAGGTAATAGCTCTTGTGACATATGCATAATACTTATATTTGTTATTATATATGCAAATAACTGGATTTTTAGACAATGTCCAGTGGACATATCATGAACTGATCCTGAGAGAATGGAAACTAATGAAATCCGTAAGCACCCTGGATTTCTGCAGACATACATCTTCTGCGTGATGATGGAAGGAGAGGGAACTTGAGTAGAGCACAGCAGTCTCAATGAGGTGGAGAGAGAATCCACAGACCTGATAGTAGCTGAAATGTGTCTGGAAGACTAATGTGGGGAAGGCAGCGATGTGCAGAAGAAGATCCAGAAATCTGCACTGCAGACTCTTAAATACTGACGAGATGCTCAGCTGTTCTTGATGAATATTAGACTTCACAAGACCAGGAGAGAACCAACATTAAAGAAAGAACAACAACCAGAGTGCTGTGAGATAAACGTCTTCGGGTGGCTCAGAAGTGGAAGACATTTGCCACACTGAGGAGAGAGAATTTTTTGAATACACAGAGTATGCATTAGAGACCGGAGAAAGGCCGCAATTTAGGAACACAGCTAATCTGGCACCAGAGGGGAAAAAAAGCAACTTTAGACTCCCCCAAGCAAATCTTATAAGGAACACTGGGAGAGATTAAGCTAATCCTCGAGTAAATTACCCGCCTTCCAGAACAAAGCTCAGTGCTCTATTAAGGAAACAACAGAATCCAGATACTCATAAAATTAGCATATATCTAGCATAAAAAATTCTAGACATGTGAAAAGGTAGGAAAGTTTGACTCATAATGAGGACAAATATCAACCAGCGAAGAATATCTAGAAATCACAGAGATGATAGAATGAATAGCAAAGATCTAAAACAAGATCAAGGATGTTTTTGTTTTGTTTTTATTTAAATTTTGTTTTTATTTAAATTCCAGTTAACATATAGTGTAACACTAGTTTCAGGTATACAATAGGGTGATTCACACTTCCATACAACACCCAGCAAGTGCACTCCTTCATCCCCATCACTGATTTCACCTATCCCTCTGCCCACTTCCCCTCCGGTAACAA